>BLSH010126841.1:522658-544222 GCA_018402905.1 Glandirana rugosa | reverse complement strand
ACTGGGGCCCTGAAGGTTCTAGTTAGGCCTCTGTGTATATATATATATATATATATATACAGTTGTGCTCATACGTTTACACACCCTGGCAGAATTTATGATTTCTTGGCCTTTTTCAAAGAATGTGAATGAGAACACAAAACTATTTTTTTTCACTCATGGTTAGTGTTTGGCTGAAGCCATTTAATATCAATCAACTGTGTTTACTCTTTTTAAATCATAATGACAACAGAAACTACCCAAATGACCTTGATCAAAAGTTTACATACCCCAGTTCTTAATACCGTGTTTTTCCCCCTTTAACACCAATGACAGCTTGAAGTCTTTTGTGGTATTTGTGGATGAGGCTCTTTATCTTCTCAGATGGTAAAGTTGTCCATTTCTCTTCCTGGAAACTCTTGGGCTGTCGTGCATGAACTGCATGTTTGAGATCTCCCCAGAGTGGCTCAATGATATTGAAGTCAGAAGACTGAGATGGCCACTTTAGAACCTTCATTTTATTCTGCTGTAGCCAATGACAGGTCTACTTGGCCTTGTGTTTTGGATCATTGTCATGTTGGAATGTCCAAGTACATCCCATGCCCAACTTCCTGGCTGCTGAATGCAAATGTTCCTCCAGTATTTTTTTAATAACATATTGCATTCATTTTGCCATCAATTTTGACCAAATTTCCTGTGGCTTTGTAGCTCACACATTCCCAAAACATCAGCGATCCACCTCGGAGTTTCACAGGCCTTGTTGACCCCTCCCCAAATGTAGGGTTTATGGTTGTAGCCAAAAAGCTCAATTCTGGTCTCATCACTCCAAATGACTTTGTGCCAGAAGGTTTGAGCAGAGAGGATGAAAGATGGAAGCACACCATGCTCCCCTTGGGACTACACCCTAATCTCGCATTACATACACTCATTAGACAGGAAATTCAAAATCATAAGACCATTCTCACCTTTCGAATCCATGTGCACAGGAGATCACCCTCAAAAACACTTGATATCTATAATGCACTCACTTCTATTTGAGGAGATCCCTCCCAACAGGGGAATAGCATGTAAAGCTTGGGAGAGAGACCTTTCTTTATCTATATCCACCGGCACCTGGGAACATGTCTACCAAACGATTCACAAGGGCTCAGTGAATATGTCTATGCAGGAAAAACATTTTTCAGTTAATAGTTTGATGTTCCTTATGGTTATGTATGCTTGTCCGGTATGTCTACAACTGTTACCCTAATGTCTGTACCTCATAATTGCTATTGTGACAATTTGCTGAAGAATAATGTAAACCTACTTTTGTTTCCCAATAAAAGATTGTGGAAAAAATAAAAAATAAGAAGGTTTGAGGCTTGTCTCTGTGCTGTTTGGTGTATTGTAAGTGGGATACTTTGTTGCATTTGCATAGTAATGGCTTTCTTCTGGCAACTCGACCATGCAGCCCATCTTTTTTCAAGTGCCTCCTTATTGTGCATCTTGAAACAGCCACACCACCTCTTTTCAGAGAGTCCTGAAGTTATTTGTGGGTTTTTCTTTGCATCCCGAACAATTTTCCTGGCAGTTGTGGCTGAAATTTTAGTTGGTCTACCTGACCATTGGTTGGTTTCAACAGAACCCCTCATTTTCCACTTCTTTTTTTTTTTTTTTGAATTTTAGGTTTTTATTGAGTTTATATAACACATTACAATATAATAGCAGTACATTTCCTGTTGATTACCCCTTGTACAAGTGATATTACTGTGCGTTTATAAATGTCACTGTATAATTCTCTAACATAGTCACTCTGCAACAAGACCTATGCAAGTTCTCAGTTTAACTTATCGATCTCCTCTGACGGGAAAGGTTTTCCCATTATCATCAGGTATCTTGTTCGTTCCTTCCCCCAGTCACCCCTAATGGGAACATACTGTGGCGGGGGGAGGAACCCCGAACTTGGCCATAGGCGTTATATTCAAGCAACGTATACGGGGCATATGATTCGAGTTACACTAGTTAAGTGTATAAGCATCTTCGACTTTTTGAACCTGAGCCCCATTTAGGCCCTTGTTTGCTGGGTTTCTTCACTTTTCTTTTAAGATATCTCTTGTACTAAGAATATATGGAAAGGTAGCGTAGGTCAAATGTGTCTCCTGCTTTCAGAAATTGTCATTTTCCACTTTTTGATTAGAATTTGAACACTGCTGATTGGCATTTTCAATTCATTGGATATCTTTTTATATCCATTTCCTGTTTTATACAGTTCAACTACCTTTTCCCACAGATCCTTTGACAATTCTTTTGCTTTCCCCATGACTCAGAATCCAGAAACGTCAGTGTAGCACTGGATGAAAGATACAAGGGTCTGTCAGGAGTCCAGAAACGAATTGACCTTTTATACACACACTAATTACAAGCAAAAAGATCACAGGTGAGGATGGTTACCTTTAATAGCCATTCAAACTCCTTTGTGTCAACTTGTGTTCATGTTATCAGGCCAAAATCACCAAGGTATGTAAACTTTTGATCAGGGTCATTTGGGTAGTTTCTGTTGTCATTATGATTTAAAAAGAGTAAACACAGTTGATTGATAATAAATGGCTTCTGCCAAACACTAACCATACTTGAAAGAAATGCTTTTGTGTTCTCATTCATATTCTCTGAAAAATGACCAAGAAATTATAAATTCTGCCAGGGTATGTAAACTTATGAGCACAACTGTATAACAACTCACTATGCCTGCAAAGGTTTATTTTATGGAAGCCTACAGCTACTCTGCCATGATTCTTATGTAGCACCATCTAGTGTGCTAGAATAGGTTAGCTGTAGAGCAGGAAAATTTGGCCTGGCTAAGAGCCAGGCCTGGGTTGAATCTCGGGCAGGGATGAGTGACTCAGGGAGGTTGGATGACTCATCAAGCAGCACCTCTGGTAACTCCCCCTGCTCTCTGGAACCTTGGAGAGCTTCCAAGAGTAGAGGATGTCTAGGTAGGAGTCTAGGAGGAGCTGCTTGGATTATTGAGGAGGGCCCCAGGGGACAGGCAACTCTTAAATACTCGTGGGTCATGCCAGCAGGGGCAGTCGGGTGGAAGATGGAGATGGAGTGCTGAGGAGGCTGTTGGTGGCCCTTGAGGGTGCCCCCTAGTCTGAAAGTCTTCCCATTCACATAGTAAACAAGCAGGAGAGTATCCTGAGTGATGTCATTGACCAAATATAGTCACAATCATAATTGGGAACCTTTAAAGGCCTGCAGATTCTGATATGTTTACCCTCGTAGACCCCCACATCAAATAGGGTAGGGATGTGGGGATGAGGCGCTTGTCCCCAGCAACAAGGAGGCATGGTGCCTTGCCAGGGGAGACATTCCCCTAAAAGCAAATGTTCTAGAAATAATATTGAGAACTGTCAGCATCACAGAAACAACTCTAATATCGACCTTACAGCTGAAATAGCCCTCTAATAGCTTCTAAAACACCTCTGAAACTGCAACAGATGAAATGTTCTCCCTTTACAAAGCTGGAACATCACAGCAAGCATAGCAATACATTTCTCTAACTCAAACCTTTGCCTTGCAGCCAAGACTTAATATTTAGAGAAAAATATATGAAAACACATGCGTCATATTGCTCGCAGCCAAAAAGATATAACTTAATATAAACGGAAATATCAAAACAAATTTAAATGAAGCCAGAAAGTTTTGTATTAAAGTAATCAATTTTTTTATGATGTTGTCAAAAATGTGCATTCATTTTAAAGTGTACACTGTTCTGCTGACTCATTTTATCTTATCTATTTTTTCACTTGGAATATAGTTGCATCACAACCAAGCATCTTCTGTAAGAATAGCATTTATGCAGACATATATTTTCTTTATTTCCGTTCTTTCCATATTCATTTCCCACATAAATTCAGTAATGGCTTCATGGCAGAGATTCTCTGTCTTTTATATCTTGTGGCCCCAAGTTTTATTGTAACATTTTTGGTTCACCAAGCCTCTGATTTATATGTGCTGCCCAATATGTGCTGCCCAAGGAGGTATACTGGCCTGGTCAACATGTAATCAGTTATGAATGGAAGGGGAACCACAGAGGATTATATAAAAGCCTAGATTGAGGAATGAACTATTGACACACAAAAAAATTAGGGTCTTTGGATTGAGAAAACTGGATTAGGAATTTACCCAGAAAAGATGTCCAATAGGAAATGCAGGTACCGTTTGTTTCCTTCTGCCAGTACTATGTACTGCCAGTACTGCCAGTGTACTATGCACTGTCTGAGTACAGGTACACTTTAACTACAGTTGTTTGTGCTGAAACATATTTGATGCTCTTATGAATGCATTATCTTTTTCTTCAGTTGGACCAGGGTAATTGGAAAATGAACACATTGACTCTTGGCCCGGTTGTCAATAAAAAGTCAATTTGCTTTTCATATTCCTAGTAGAAAAACACATTTTGTTTTGATATATCTTATCTCTCCATCCCTGCAAACCTCATTTTTTATGTCTTTATTTGTAAAAACGTGAAAATGCATTATAGCTTTTTCAGAACGTCGAACAAAAGAAAATTCTGATGAAAAGTAGCATCTGATAAATTAAATGCGACATATTTTTATCCCGACAAAATTAATTCTGAATGCCTAGTAATTGTGCATATTTGAGCAGTCGTTCTTGATGTAGATTTTGTCTTGTATGTTCTTCACTAATGGGGTGTGAATTATACATCATGAAGTCTTCTTCGTTTTCTTCAAATGATTCAGATAATCATGCAGGATGCACAGTTATTGTTGATAAACTACAGCCATTGTTATATGACGGCATCAGACAGTGCACTCCACTTTAAGGTATTATGTTGTGTTACGCTAATTTTTATGCTTTCGTAAACCAGTTTAATTAACCTGTAGAGATCCACGCTATAGACGAAAGACGTCTACAGCGCGGATCTGAAAATCCGGGTGGACGTCCATGGACGTCCGCCCCTTTACACGCCCCCTGCGCGCACTGGGTGGCGGCGGCACGCGCGCGCGGCTGCCGCACGCTGCGTGGGCGTGCCCGCGGGTCGGGCGGACTCGATGTCTGCTCCTGACCCGCAATCGCCTTACAGAGCTGTAGAACGGGGAACCGCCAATGTAAACACGGCGGTTCCCCGTTCTGTGACAGGGGACAAACAGATCTACTGATCCCTGTCACTGGGATCAGTTAGATCTGTTATGTCCCAGCCAGCCCCGCCCCCCCCACAGTTAGAACACACCCAGGGAACATTGTTAACCCCTTCACTGCCCCCTGCAGGTTAACCCTTTCACTGCCAATGACATTTACACAGTAATCAGTGGACATTTAAATCTCAGATCGCTGAATAAATGTCATTGGTCCCAAAAAAGTGTCAAAAATGTCCGACATGTCCGCCCCGATATCAAAGTCCCGATAAAAATCGCAGATCGCCGCCATTACTAGTAAAAAAAATAATAATAATAAAAACGCCATAAATCAATGTCCATAGTTTGTAGACGCGATAACTTTTGCGCAAACCAATCAATAAACGCCGATTGCGATTTTTTTTTACCAAAAATATGTAGAAGAATATAAATCGGCCAAACCCAATGAATAATTTTTTTATTTTTTTTTATTTTTGGATATTTATTAGAGCAAAAAGTAAAAAATATTGTTCTTTTTTCAAAATTTCGCTCTTGGTTTTGTTTATAGCGCAAAAAATAAAAACCGCAGAGGTGATCAAATACCACCAAAAGAAAGCTCTATTTGTGGGGAAAAAAGGACATCAATTTTATTTGGGTACAACGCCGCACGACCGCGCAATTGTCATTAAAAATGCGACAGCGCTGAAACCTGAAAATTGGTCTGGGCAGGAGGGGGGTTTAAGTGCCCAGTAAGGAAGTGGTTAAACAAAAGAAATCAGGCAACACATAATATGCATCTGTAGACTACTAATATCCAGGAGATGTTACATATTTTCTATTGTTAGAAAGTTCAATCAACTTGCCCTAGGTGAGTATAAGTTATATGCTATTCACTGAAGACCTCACATTTGGACTGTTTGGGTCTCATTCCTGCATCTGTGCCAGCTTTATTATGATCCATTGAGGGACATAGGAATTCTGAAACAGATGGGTTATATACTGCCTATAGGTTTGCACATTGGCAGCAAACAAAAAAAATGTTGAAGGTCTGCGCTCATCTAACCCCTCCTCAAACCATCATTATAGTGTTCTAGGAGGTCAAATGCCTTTTCCCCAGCTCTGATATCTAGTCTGTCTATAATTCTTAGGTATGCAGAACAGGACAGAGTATTTTTGTTGTTAACCATGGGTCATATGAAACTACCTTCATGTGATTGAACACTGGCATAAAAAAGCTGCAGGGCCATCCCCTATATAACTACTCCCAGCAAGCCTCCGCTTTTTTGCAATTCTTCTTGGGTTATGGATGTCTTCTCTCCACTGACATAAGTTTTCCTCTTTTATGTGGAGGTTTTTTTGACCCTCAAGAGTCATCAAGATTCCTGGCTGTACCATTGCCACGTTGGCTCCTATCTGCAGCTTCCAGATAGATTGACTGCTCCCCTGAGCTTTGAGGAACCATACACAGACACTCACCTGGAGAAAATGTGGGGCTGGACTGTAATGTAGCTTCTGGCATTAGAATCTGCATGGGCACTTACCTTGGCTTATGGTGCATCATTTTGCATTAGCTGCACATTGCTATACAAGTCTAGATTCATAGTCTGACAGTGGTGAAGTCAGTCCCTGAGGATCCCTCCAGGGTTAGGCTCATCAAGGAGAGCAAAGCCAGTCTTCCCCCTCAGGTACTTAGAACCTCTTTCTGTCTGGGGGATGCTGAATAAGGCCCTTATAACCTTCATGCTCACCCTAGAACAATGTTGTAATCATAAGGCGCTAGTGCTACCCTAGTGCACTCTTATATAAATAAGAATAAATATATGCATTAAGTATGGTTTGGGTCAGTCACAGGTCTTGGGCAGCATCAAGGGTTTAGTCTAAGCCTTTTCTTTTTTCTTTTTTTTTTAACTTCTTTTTATTGAGACATAGATATGGGGAAGTAAGTTACAAAACAGGGTCTATTGGGCATTCCCAGGCCAAAAAAAAACAATAGCAATAGGAAATAAGGCAGTTACACTAAAAGAGTAACCTACACTAATAGACAGCAAAAAAGCTCTAGTCTCGACCTTAACGGTTCCTTTTAGAAGTCTCTTGCCCTTCACTCTATGGTGAGGATCTTTGTACAGTGTGTTGCTTTCTTTTCCTGTTTTTTTCCAATTGTTTCAGTGAAGTCTCAACATGGTTTCTGTCAGTTCCTTTGGACCGCCCCAGGAATGTTTTCTGGTTGGCTGGAGTACACAAGGATCATAGGGCTGCTTGCTTGGTCACTGGAGTGACTTATGAAAGTGGGGGAACATTGGGGTCACAGAGGCAAAGCAAAGAGCCACTAGGGATCAAAGGTCAGATTGCTAGAGAATGCAGAGCACTGAGAACTGAGCAACCTGCAATCTATATTTTAAAGATAGTGTCCCCTCTGTGGTTGGCTGCTGCACCAGAGGAAGCAAGAAGACAGTGGCAAAACAAAAAGGGAAATGCCTAGTGCTGGAGCATAGAACAGGTGAGTGTGACACCAAGTGGATCTCTGGTTCCATTCTACTGTTCACCTACAGGGACTCACTCATCTCTGGCCATCTGAAACCTTCATCAGTACCATCTGGGAGGTTTGGGATTACCTGAATCCTGGCATCACATAGGGCCTAATTGCTGTTTTGCTGTGTTTACCCATTATCCCTAAAAGGGGACTTCTATGACTGCTAGGGACTTCCTTGCCATTTTTGACCAGCTAGTGGATCATTCTGCTCATAGAGGTTCTAAGAATCCTCCAGTGTCATACTCAGTAGAGTCTGACTCTGACCCTCCCATGACTGTGAACTAAACCAGATTTACACTGCTGGTGCAACTCTATCTAAGTAAATTATAAAATAAAATTGTGTAACTATAATACAAACACTTGAACGCTATAGTTTTCTACTTTAATGATATTTATGTATGTAGTCAGTTTATATGTAACGTTATTTTTTTTACTACCTGCGACGTACTGTCTTAGAAACACAAAAGTAAATAGAAAGTTTCCAGACTAACATTATGGTTTGGTTGCTTTATTCAATAAATATTCATTTCATTAGTGTTACTTTCAGCTTTAGTCACCACCTGCTTGTTCCTAGTCATGATCTCTGCTATTTCAGAACACAGTACACAATGGTAAACCACATAGTTCTCCCATTACAGGCAGGGGAACCTGTTCTTAACAGCAGAAGATGTCAGGATGATTAACTCCCTTGACGTTTTACCTGTAGGGGGTAATTTAAATTTAATCCAGATCTCTTATTAGATGTAACACCTATGTATGACAAGACAACTAACTAACCGTGTTTTTACACGATATCATCTATGAATGCTGATACAGTCTGACAGCTATGACAGGCTATAACCTGCCTCTCTGACAAAGGTAGAAGTTAAGGGTCAGAAGGGAAAGATAGGATGGCTGGTTTACCTTGGCATTTATCATCTTTAGTTTTTTTACCAAGATCTCAGCCTTTACAGGAAAATATTATAAATACTTGTTTTCCGCAGCCAGAATTTAAATGTTATAGGGCATTATGGGTGACATTGGTCCTTTAAAAAAAATTATGTATAGTAAGTATTTTTTTCATGAACTAAACTATTTTGGAATTGCTGCATAAACCTTTTAACTGTATGCTCTGATCTTACATTGAATTATTTAGCATAACGGCTAGAGAAACTAGGTCAAAGAGTACCATCTGAATCACTTAAAAAATTACAATTCTTCTACTTCTCTTAAACTTTCTCTCACTCTTGTAAACTTGGCTATTAACTGGCAAAGTTCAATCATTGCTGCAGTGTTGAAAATTAAATAAATCTTAGCAACCATATTTGAAATGGCTACAGTAATCTGAGTACTGATTGGTTGCTATGGGTGAATGTTTTTTGTACTTCCTTATGAAATAAGAATGTTACTGTGTGAAACTTAAAGCAGTTCTTCACCCTGTATTAAAAAGCAATTAATAGTCAGCAGCTACAAATACTGTAGTTGCTGACTTTTAATAAAAAGAACACTCACCTGTCCAGGGGTCCAGTGCCATGCTCACCCTAACTGATTCATTGCCAGTCTTTGGGTTCCCAGTGCCAGCATGTTTGCTATGGGCAGCTGGCTGTGATATGGTGAATGGTCTTTGTGAATGGTTCCACAGCCTTTTTGGACCTGTAACGGGTGGTGGAGTTGAGGGGGGTGTTAAAGGAGTTCTGGTGAATCACCACGGCCATTCAACCAGAAGTGGGAGTGGGTACTTGTCCAAACATTTGTGTGACACAGCAGCTGTCCCATGCCGGCTCACAGACCAAAAGCTGAGCGGTCACATGACCGCTGATCATTCAGCTATTGGTCTACTTGGAGTAGAGAACAGTGACATTGCTCTCTAATCTTCTCAAGCACGACTCTGAATTTGGCCCTCAGCCCTGCACTGAAAGGTAGAGCTGGCTGTCAATCAGGCAGTCAGGTGAATCCCAACAATATTTTCGGGATGCTTTCCAAGTCTGGTGCGGCTCTGCCCTGTCAGCTGATAGCAGGCAATAGCATTCTATTAGCTGACTCTGGGTCACAGGAGTGCAGCTGTGACACTAAACAAAAGTACAGTCAAAATGGTTTGGCCATGCTTTTCTTTTAAAGAGAAGCATCCACAACTGGTTTTATGCATTTTAATATTCACTCTCAAAGTGAACCTCTATACAGACTCTGCACATGAACAATGTATATATTATAAACAAGCAATACAAGCATAGATCCTTATTCATCTCTGTAGCTATAGGCATTGTAAAGAAATAATCTTCAGTTTTCACAACAGAGGCACAAAAATCATAGCTTCATTCCCCTTTGGCACACTTGAATATTCTCTGAAAAGTGATCTGCAGTGGATCCATCAGGCTACAGAACCAGACCAAACCATTCCTGCTATCCTGCTTGTGCATGTGTAGAAGGTGGCCAGCTGTAAGTGATCAGGTGACCACCAGCTCCCAAATGCAAGATGGCGGTGCAGAAGATCAGAAGCCTTGCACAGAATTGGATGCGTGGAGCACAGTGCTGGACTACATGAGCTAGTAAGCATGTGTCTCCTAAGGGCCAGTTCACACCACATGCAGTCCAGTGCATTTTTTTCTGGATCAAAAACGCATGGAAAGTAGGTTATATGGCTTTCAATGGCTTAGTTCACACCGGTGCAGTCAGTTCCAGTGCGTTCCAGTTCCAGAAAAAAAAAGTAGAACATGCTGCATTTTTCATGCACTGAACTGTACTGAAACGCGCTAAAACGCATCAAAAACGCACTGGAACGCACCAAAACTCACTGGAACGCACCTACATGCACCAAAAACGCACTGGAACACACATGTTCTAAGAAAAAAAGGGGGAAAAAACTGCACTGAACTGCATCAAAAACGCACCAGAACGGACCGGAAACGCGTCAAAAACACGCATGCAGAAAAGCAACCGGAATGCATCTGGACTGCATTTCTATGGTGTGAACTGGCCCTGAAAGTCAGCAATTACTTGTAGCTGCTGACTAAGGGCCAGTTCACACCATAGAAACGCAGTCCAGATGCGTTCCAGGTGCTTTTCTGCAGGCATGTTTATAATGCAGTCCAGTGCTTTTTCCCCCCTCTCTTTTCTTAACCTTAAGGGCCAGTTCCGGTATATTTTTTATGCTTTCCGGTGCATTTCTGGTATGTTCCGGTGTATTTCTGGTACTTTCCGGTGCGTTTTTGCGCTTTCCGGTGTGTTTCTGGTACGTACCGGTGCATTTTTGATACATTCCGGTGCGTTCCAGTAAATTTCAGTGCAGAAAAAATGCAGCGTGTACTACTTTTTTTTCTGGAACTGGAATGCACTGAAATTGACTGCACTCATGTGAACTGTGCCATTGAAAACCATATAGCCTACTTTCCATGCATTTTTGATACATAAAAAAATGCACTGGACTGCATGTGGTGTGAACTGACCCTTAGGACCAGTTCACACCATAGAAACGCAGTCCGGATGCGTTCCGGATGCTTTTCTGCATGCCCGTTTTTGACGCGTTATTGGTGTGTTACAGTGCGTTTTTGATGCGTTTTTTTTTGGTGTGTTTTTGATGCAGTCCAGTGCAGTTTTTTCCCTGTTTTTTTCTTTACTTAAAATAAGGACATGTAAGTTCCAGTGCATTTAGGTGCATTCCAGTGCGTTTTTGATGCGGTTTAACGTGTTCCAGTACAGTTCAGTGCAGAAAAAAATGCAGCATGTTGTACTTTTTTTTTTCTGGAGCTGGAACCCACTGGAACTGACTGCACTGGTGTGAACTAAGCCATTGAAAGCCATATAACCTACTTTCCATGCGTTTATGATGCAGAAAAAATGCACTGGACTGCATGTGGTTTGAAATGACCCTAATAGTTTTCCTATAGCCTAGTAAAGCCCCTCTTAAGAGTAAGGATCAGATGCCTCTTGTAGTTTGACAGTTGCTACCATGTTGGCAAGTTAATCTTACACACTGTCTTTCAGCTACTAAGAGTGTATATCTGAGTCCAATAACAGAGATTTCTAGTTGTCTCTTGTCTTGTTCACTTTGAGGCTCTTCAGTAATGCTTAATTTATATCAGAAAAAGAGCTTAAAGTGGTATTAACCCCAAAAGCATACATTTATTATATTGCAACTTACCAAGTCTTAGATGTAGCAGCTGCATTCCTTTTATTTTTAAGTAAGTTTATAAGCAATATATTACATTTGGTTTTGGGTTTAGTACTGCTATAAAGTGATTTTAAAGCCCCTGCTCCCCTCCACCTCCCAGCAATTTGACGAATAGCAGAAACCTATTGCTCCCCTGATCTCAGGGGGCAGGTTGTCCTGGACCCAGCATGTACTTTGCACCAAGACTTTAATACAATACAATACAATTAAGCGGTGTTTGATAAGTGCACAATCTCTACATTGTTAGTAACTACAGGTGTTTAAACCACATGAGTTGCTAAACAGAATTACAATTTTGTTAGGTATTAAATATATTACAGAGGTGTTATTGTTGGCAAATACCCCTGAACCCAGCGCTCCAAATGTATTGTTACTAATTAGTGGCTGCTGCTATGTTCTATCATTAAAATGTCTATTGGCACTTGAAAAATGTGTTTCCCCCAACAGTGGGTTCACCACTTACAAATGCTAGCTGAGCTCTATGTTTTTCAAAGTATCAATCCGTTAAACATTACACATTAATGCATATTAATCCACACAAATGTCAATATATACAAATAAAAGGATTTTTTTCTAAACAATTAAAATTATTGCATCTGTTCAAATTCTACTTGTGATAGTCCATTAATTCTTCATAAGGACTTCCAACTTCTGAGTATTATGACTGAGATATAATCAATTAACTCCTGTTTAACCAGTCCTTATTTCAAGGGTTAAAGTGCACAAGTGTCCAGTGCAGATAACAGTATACTGGCTGGGAATTGTACTATGTTAATGATCCTTCACCAATACACCACTCGTGCTGTAACCCCTGTCGGTTTTACACTTACCAGAAGTTTGTTCTTTTTACGTCTTAAACACTTTAGGTGTGGTCATACGTCACTCTATCCAGAAAACCCTTTCAGATTTCCCCCTCCTTGACCTCAATAATCGATATCTTTACCTAATGGATCTTATTTGTGCCCGTGTGCATGCAAAGAACAAGGTATAGCTACATAGCGTAAAACCGCCACTTTATTGCACGCCCTTTTTCCTTATAAAACATGCTTACATCACAAAAAGATAAAATGCGCATTGGTCATAACATGTTTCGTCTGTACATTACCATAACTCGTCCTCTGTTGTGCTCACTTGTCCCCCTTGCTTAGATCGCGGCTAACCCGGGATGAGATGCGAGTGACAAGCTATCAGGTAGAAGCCGTGTGGTCACGCCCAAGCGCTTTCGTCATTCCGTCTTTCTCAATGGCCCATGTTTAACGGATTGAAATTTTGTCAGGTAGTTTACATATACTATACGTTTTTAAACTATATTATTTGTTTTTATCTATTATCCCCAGTAGAAAACAAGTTCAAGCACAACCAGAAATTAAAACTGATATGAACTTTTTGAGAATGACCTGTCATTCATTGTAATAGAAATAACATTGGAGTTTATTTACTAAAGAGTGCAAAATCTGGTGCACTTCTGCTTAGAAACCAATTAGCTTCCATATTTTATTGGCAAAGCTTAATTGAAGAAGCTGAAGTTACAGTACAAGCTGATTGGGTACCATGCACATGTGCATCAGATTCTGAGTGCTCCAGTTTTAGTAAATCTACCCTGTTGTTCCTAAGAAATAATATAGTGTATATACATTGGCAATAGAAATAGTGTCAACCACATGCCTCACTGCTGGATTTGCTGGTGGTATTCTGCTGCTCATTGCAGTACTGTTTACCCTATCCTTAAAGTGTTACTAAACCCACAACAGTAAAATCAGTCTGTATATGCAGTAAAACATGCTTGCTATACTCACTGTGGTACCTAAGGGGTTAATCCTCAGCATTGTGTAAAAAGGCTGTTTGATCCTGTCTGTATCTCCTGATAGAACAGAGCCTTGGGAGCACTCTGTACATGTTCAGTTTGGTGTGTATTGCTACAGAGTTTTTATTCTTGGAAGTGTGCACAGGGCAAATCAGCACTTTCCAGACCAGTAGCGGCCCGTCCATTAGGTGCGCATGGGCGTCCTCCCCCATATCCATGCGTCCAGCCTCCTAATCTACATGCAGGGCGCTGGATGCATGGATTCAAATGGGGGGTGTTTTTTTCAATGTGCCAGAGGCTCTAATAGGCTTAAAAAAAGGGTGGGCTTGGGGCGCAGACCACTGCGTTCCAAGCCCACCCGGTTGTGTTACAATAGTGAATGAATAATCGCTATTCTCACACTGATCCTCCTCCCAGCCAATCTGGAAGTGGGTCCTGAGACCCGTCACCCAATTGGCTGAAAGGACAGACGATCCTATTGGACGCCTAGGAGGAGGAGGGAGGACATGCACGACGGAAGATTCCGTAATGCAGAGGAGGAGGAGACGCCCGCCCGTAGGAGCGATGTGCGCCCGCAACCTAGAGGGGGTAAGTGCGGGCTGGATGACCACCCAAACATGCCGCCTCCCCCCAAAATAAAACACCAGTCGCCACTGATCCAGACAGAGGGTCAGGGGTCCTGCAGCCTCATAGGACAGTCAGAGGAGAATGAAAACTCCTCCTACAAGCTTTAAAGTGGTTGTCAACCCGTGACAACCACTTTAACCTACAGGTAAGCCTATAATAAGGTTTACCTGTAGGTTCCCTGCATATCTCCCCTGCATGGTGTAGGAGATATGCAGTGTACTGTGATGTCCCTACGTCACCGGGAAAAAAATCTATAAGTTACAGCGCACACATGATACATACTCCTGTCAGGCTATTTTAAAAGCATCTAAACGTATATAGCAAAAAATGCAAAGATACGGGGGTTTGGTCACACTGAATGGCCATGAAGTGCTTAAGCCCATTGACTGCTGCAAAGTACCCCGTTACCAATGGGAACCTACACTGACCTTAGAGTGAATGCTCATATCTCTTAAACCATGGAAGCTAACGCCTCTCTTTATGGGAGACCAGAGGACACATCCCATGGATCAGGTGGACACTGATTGGGGCTACGTCACCGGGCACATGCGCAGTGAAGAAACGGCTTCCGTGCCATTCCTTCTCTGAGATCGTCCCGTGACTGGAGCGACTCCGGCCAGTCACAGAGCCGAAGATCGTGGCCCCGGAAGGAAGAGGGGCAGAAGATGGATGCGGCCAGCACAGGGGACAGCACTGGACATCACTGGCTTCTAATGCAGGTAAGTGGCACATAATGGGCTACTATGCAATGCATAGTAGGCCATTATGCTTTTACATTCCAGGGTAACATAGAGGAAGTAAAACCCATCAGGGTTTACTTTCTCTTTAACCAGTGCTCAGCTGGATGCTGATTGAAGTCACCATGTTCTGTGTACTGTGTGAGACCAAATATAGTGAATGCAGGCTCCTGGGTTTAGTAATACTTTAACCAAAAGAAAGTGCATTGATCTTTCTCAAATGAATGTATGTCTTTAGATTGAGTGAGGAGTTCATTCATTATTAGAGGATAATACTCTGCCTTCCTCTATCAACTGAGTTTCTGAGACATTCCTATAGACACACCAGCAGGGGTGCATTTCTTGGACAAGAGATGGAGAGTATCAGATCAGTACTCTTCAATTAGTAAATTGTTCCTTCAGGATGCACAGGCAACCCACAGACCCCAGACCTTTCAGAAAGTCCTACATGACCAATGGTTGAATAGCTTGCATTGTACATTACAGTTCAGGGAGTTGTTAAGGCCACCATTGTGATGTGTTTTGAAATGGGGCGATAACGTGCCTTGGTGTTGACTTTTTTGAAAGTTAAAATATATTTATCTGCAGGGGTGCAGTGTGGTCTACATCCTTATCTTGACAAGCAGAGGATACAATTTAGCCCCTATTGGTACCTTTTCTGCAATGCAAAGATTAGCATGCTATAAAACCTAAAAATAAATATACTTTAAGTATAAGTATACAGTACTTTAAGGGAAGGATTCTAGAAAGAAGCTGTAACTCCATTATCCATTTTCTCCTGTAATTGCAAACAAAAGACCACATGATTCAGCTTCAATTTTTTCACAGTATGGATTTTCTTGGCTTCTATCCAGCTACATAAATTAACCCAAATTGCTCAGATACACGCACAGTGTGTAATCACAAAGAATTCTTTCTCACAGGGCATTATATTTAAAGAAAATTTACCTGTACTGAGATAAATGTGAAGGCTGTCATTTCTGACCTTCAGAAAATCCCAGTTGCTAGGCTGCCTGTAATTTCAGCACCGTCCACATCACCGAGTACACCTCTACCTTATAAACATGCAGATTGGGAAAGTCAAAAATAAAGTCAGATATCATGTTCTGCATATTTGTTCTAGGTCAGTAACCCATAAAGGGATGAAACCATTAGATCAGCATGACAGCCTGTAAATTAAGGCATAGTGATATCAATTAAAAAATGGCTGCTTAGCCCAATGATACATATTTAAAAAAAAAGATATATATATATATATAATATAAATGTACAAAAGCAATGCAAAACACATGTAATATTCTTATGCATGTTTTTCCTGTTCTTTATATCAGTATGACTAGTATTGCAGTTGTTTTATTGTTACTTGTTAAAGTGAAACTAAACTGAATCTGAGCACCACAAGCGGAAAACGCTGTCTAATTCGTTTTTAATATTCAAAGCAAACTCACCCATCTATCCATGTCGCCATGCTTTACTTCATTGAGAAATAGCTTTAACCACTTGCCAACCGCAGTCTGACGGCGACAGAGTGGCTCGATATTGCAAACCACTGTCATATGATGGCGGCTGCGACATCTCTCACTGTGAGCGCACGCGCCGGCGGAGGCGTGCTCACACGCTCACTGTGTTGGGGGGGCCAGGGAGCGGGTAGGGCGGACTCGATCCCCGCCGGCTATCCGCGATGCCTGCCCCTGCAGTGAAAGAACAGAGGTCCGTGTATGTAAACACGGATATCCGTTCTGTTAGAGGGGGAAGGGCTGTGATCACAGGCTTCCTGTATATGGAAGCAGTGATCACTCCCTTCCCCCAGCCAAGGCAGCCCCCATACAGTTAGAACACGCCCAGGGAACACAGTTAACCCTTAGAGTGCCCCTTGCAGGTTAACCCCTTCACTGCCAGTGGCATTTACACAGTAATCCGTGCATTTTTATAGCACTGATCGCTGTATAAATGCCAATGGTCCCAAAAAAGTGTCAAAATGGTCCGACATGTCTGCTGCAATATCGCAGTACCGCTAAAAATCGAAGATCGCTGCCATTACTAGTAAAAAATAAAAAAAAATAAAAACCCCAGAAATTAATTCTCATCGTCCGTAAACGCGGCAACTTAAACGGCGATTGCGATTTTTTTTTAATATAAATCAGCCAAAACCGATGAAAAAAATGTTTTTTTATATTTTTTTTGGATTTGTATTTTAGCAAAAAGTAAGAAATTTGTTTTTTTTTACAAAATTGTCGCTCTTCTTTTGTTTATAGCTGCGATCAGAAATGACGCAGAGGTGATCAAACACCACCAAAAGAAAGCTCTATTTGTGGGAAAAAAAGGATGCAAATTTAATTTGGGTACAACATCGCATGAGCGCAATTGTCAGTTAAAGCAATGCAGTGCCGAATCGCAAAAAGTGCTCTGGTCCTAAAGTGGGAAATCCTTCCAGGGCTGAAGTGGTTAAAAAACATCTCCCTCCTGTCCTAGCTACGGACATCTTGAATAAGGGCATATGATTCATGTAGCACTTACTTCCTTGAATCCATCTGCCCTTAGCTCTGGCATGCAGGCAGGAGGGTGTGCTTAGTTGGGAAAGCCCTTCATCCTCTTCTCCAGATGACAAAAAAAAATGCCCATGAACACTCATGGGTTGTATGACATCATTTGCCTAGGCCAGAAACTGGGAAGCAACTGAAGAAGTGTAGAAAATAAAAAGGTTAAAATAAGCAAATAAATAATACCTTCTATTTACTAATGTTAGCAGCATAAGGATTAAAAATAGTTAATGTTGATCGGGAGAGTTTAGTTCAGATTTAACTTGAATGCACTCTTGCATTTAAAGCTAATGTGTTTAAAGCTGAATGCATTTGTTACCACAACATTTCATATTCTTTTTTTTTTCCAATAAAAGCTTTACTAGAGGTATATAATAATATAAATGATACAGAAAAACGAAATTGGACCGTTGTATAGGATCATGTATCGGGCAGGTAGAGACATTATAAACGTATGATAACACAACAGAGTATTATATTGACACCATTGATGTGTGCAGCCTGAGTGTGATTCTATATAATAAAAGAAAGAAAAGAAACAGAGTGGTAAATCCACAGGTTGATTAAAAAGGCCTCATATAAATAGATACCTCTATATCTGGGTGGCTCGCGGGCACCTGGGCTCACACCCGTAGGACATTAGCTGAACGCGTTGGCCAAACTGTAATCCGTGCGTATTAGGAGAGTTAAAGTCTCTTCTATGACTTGTTGTCTGGTTAAGATACGTTAGCGCAGGGTTAAGGTGAGTACGTGGTCTCTTTCCCATCTACGTGGGAAGAGAACTTTATGTTGGTCTCGCGTTCGGTGGCCCGAATTGTGGGTGGGTAGGTGCGACTCATTAAACTGGCAAGGGTAGGGCGGGGGGGGGGTATGGAGGAAATAATGGGGTGGAGTCAGGCTAGAAGGGGGGAGAAAAGGGAAGAGGGAGCGGGAAAGGGGAGAACCTGGGGATAGGGGTGGGCGTTATGCGTTCTTCCCGTCTCCACGACAGCCCAGGGAAGGTCAAGAGTCTTAACTAGAAGGTCACTAGATTCATGCCGCGACCTCTATATCATAGTGGATCTCTTCTTTTAGGCATAGGTGGGTGAGTCCCCGACTTCTTCCCCTGTTTGGGGTCGGGGGTCTCTCCCTCCACGGGCTCGGTAAAATAAAGGAAGGCAGACGGACGTGTCTGAATTGCTGAGTAGTATTAGATTCAGGGTGAAACGTTTAGAGCGCTGGATGATATAAGTTCTTTATACCTATCTGTGGTTACAAAATGCGTCCAACATGCCCAGGTGCGGGTGTATATAGCTGGTGTATCTTTAGCTATCTGGATTAGTTCCTCCATCTCGGCTGTTTTATTAATACGGTGAAGCCATTCTGAGACTGTGGGTGCGTGTTGAGATTTCCAGTGTCTTGGTATGCATAATTGTGCAGAATTGACCATGTGCATAGTAAGAGATCTGCAGTACGAGCGCATGGGCACCGGGACGTGGTGTAGTAATAAATGGGCTGGAGAGAGTTCCACCCGTAAGGTAGTGACCTGTTCCGTGATCTCTCTAACCTTGGCCCAGAAGGGGCGAATTTTGGGGCATGACCACCATATATGTAGCAGCGTTCCCTCTTCATCCAGACATCTCCGGCACGTATCTGGGATGGAGGGGTCGAATTTATGTAACAGAGCAGGTGTACGATACCACCTGGTTAGTGTTTTGTAGTTGTTTTCCTGAACCGTCACATTTAGTGACCCCCTGTGGGCCAAGGTATAGATGCGTTCCCATTGGGTTTCTGAAATGTCTATCTGTAAGTCCCTCTCCCAAGTCTTACAGGCTTTCCCTAGGTTGGGGGGTGTGTTGGCGAATAGCATTGACTGTAGTGTTGATATCATATGTCGCTGGGGGGGAGTTTTGCATGCATAATGTTTCAAATGGCATGAACGGTCTCGACAGGGAGACTTTGTCTGAAAGATCCCTCAGGAAGTGTCGGATTTGCAGGTAGGCCCAGTGGGGGAAAGAGTTTTGTTCCTCCCTGGTTATCAGCTGGGTGCGGTCAAGGGGCTTTTCTCCATCGTAAATATGGAATGCATGCATTTCGGGGTGTGGCCATATGTCGGTTAGAAATTTCTCGTGAAGGCCCGGGGGAAACGCAGGGTTATGTCGGATCGGCGTTAATGGTCCTGGCACAGTCTAGATGTTCCCCTTCACACATGCTTCTCTGAAGCATTGTAACGTTGGGCCGATCAGTGGGTGTCTCTTAATTGCCTGTGGGAGGTGCGCCGGGGGGATCCACGGTGTTAGCTTCACGGGTATGGGAGAAAAGGAAGATTCAAGACTAACCCAGTCCTTGAGCTCATTATGGACTCTCCAATCTATCACCCTTGTCAGATGAGTGGCTATATAATAATGCTTGAGATCTGGAAGGCCTATTCCACCTTTTTCTTTCGGCCTAATCAATTGATCAACATTTCATATTCTTGATATGTGCCTGCTGTACCATGTACTTGTATGAGAAAGTATCCTGTTCTCTCTGTATTGCTTCCTTTATGTGAAATCCCTGGTGTTCCTATCAGTCCCTCTGCTTTCTTATTAAAAACTGACCACACTAAGCAGAAGAACACACAGTGGTCCTTTCTTAAAGGAGAAGTCTAGCCAAAGCTCGTTTGGCTACACTTTTCCTATGGATCACAGGAGTGCAATTTGTTTTGCACTCCCGTGACCCATTTTCAGCAGAGAGTGGGCTGAAGTAACAGAAGTCGGTCCAGGCACCGCGTCGTCATGACAATGGAAGGTGGGAACTGCCAGGTGCCTGGACCGACACCCGGCTCAGCCTCTCAGTGAGCCACTGAGAGCCTGAGCCGGCCGCTCCACATCCTCTACAGCCCAATGCTCTAGTGAGTGCTGGAGGGGCAGAGCAGAGAGCCGCTGAGAGCCTGAGCCGCCCCCCCCCCCAGGTAAGCTGTGGTGGGAACTTAGCCTGCACTCCTCCAATGTTCAGATGTGTCCTGACATGCCCCCGCTGCACAGCCATTCACTGGGAAGCTAAGTGTACTGCTGCTTCTCCCTACCCCAGCTCTTATGCAGCTGAGAACAGAGGGAATGCGATCACTTATAAAAAGAGGAAACAAGGTATTTGTAATGTTTTTTTTTTATTTTATCTATACACAAATGTTTGCCTTATATTTCTATCTCAAACTGAATGGGTGGTTTTGCTACAGAGCCAGTCAGTTGTGTGCTGTAGTGCTCAGGTGCTAAAAAAAACATGCATAGGAGCAGCAAACAGAGAGATGAGCTAATCAGTCTGTTGCTCCTCTTTTCTTGTCCAGTTACAGGCTGGGTTAGGGATTAGACCTGTAAAGGTTAAAGTGTATGTCACCACAACATTTCACATTCCTGATATGCATCTGTGGTACCATATATTAATTGAAAAGGTATTCTGTTCTGTTTGCATTTGTTCCTTTATGTGAAATATGTGCTGATCCTTCCAGCCCCCCTACTTTCCTCTTTCAATCTGACCACACTAGGAATGGAATCACATCCATCCCAGAGTGGTCAGTTTTTTTCTTTGCATTCTACTTGGCAGCACAGTCTGTCTGTAATCCAATGGTCAGACTTGTGCTGACACACCCTCTGCACTGTCTTTACAGTGAAAATCAGTGTACTGCTATTTCCTGACACAAGCACGACAGCATATACGTATGGGCTGGCCCCGCCCCCACGCCCAGTTCCAGGATCCGGTTACACTATAAAGTCAAACACCTCCCACCAGGCCTCATTCTCCTTTTTTTCCTCACTGCTCAGCTGGTTACACTGATGCTGAAAGGCAGAAATTTTTCTTTTTCCCTCACCTTGCCGGATTCATCTGGCCAACCGCGCAGGTTAAGCCTCTCCTGTTAGCGACGCTCCCCACTGTACAGGGAGTAAATCTTCCTATATGGGGGAGGCCTCCCCTCCCCATGTTCCAGGGATTGGGGGGGTGGAAGGCGGCTGGTCTCTAAGGATTGCTTCCTCATCATGTCTCCATGGATGGACTTTCAGTGGACTTCCTGTCGGCCATAGGGCATGGAGTTGGTAAGGCACCACATGGTGCACAAATCGATAGTAT
>BLSH010126841.1:461005-500399 GCA_018402905.1 Glandirana rugosa | reverse complement strand
CCTCTAGTCAATTTCCAGTCCTTAAATCTATTTCTTATTTACCTCACTCTGAGGCGAATACGTGTGTGACAGTCTCCGGACGTTCAGAGAAATTAGTATTACTTTACTCGATATCAGTCCATTGGGAAATGAATGTTCCCCGATTTATAAGACATACTTCGATCTTGTGTCACAATTCGACACATTTTGAAACGATTTTTACTGGAGACGTCTCAACAGATGACTGTAAGGGAATTGTTTTTCATTCCTTTGCATTGTCAATCACAACTCGCTTGGGCCTGACATTGCAAGCCCAGGCATGGCTTGAAATCCCACAGGCACCGTGCCGAACGATTTTTGAAATGTCCGGGTCCGGGTCCGTGCCACGGACACCCTAAAGTTCGGTACGGACCCGAACGTTACAGTCCGGGTTCGCTCAACACTAACTGTTACGTTTCCTTACTTTTTGTTAAGGGAATGTCAGTAGACAACTCTGCAGAGGTCATTTTTAGCAAAGTTTTACACAGCTTAACACTGTGTTCTAGCTTCATACAGAATATTTAGCCCCTTGTAAGTAAAGGGTTACCTGACTATAGCTCATTTCATTATGATTAAAGAGACTTGCAGGCCTCTGACAGTGTGTGCATAAGCGGAGTCTCACTCCATTTATTCTTTATCTAAATTCCTGACCTTTAACTGATCTCCGTCTTTCAAAGAGAAGATGAAAAAGAATACCTGTACAATAACTTGCTGTACGGGAGAAACATGGATCATTTTCATATTACTAAAAAAGGCTAAGACAGCTCAGTAACTGAGTCTTTCTCATCCCTACACTTTCAAAAGAACAAGATAATGAAGACCAAGATGTTGACATAGGAACAGCGAGTTAAAAAATGTGGTTACCCTAGCCTACCATGAAAGGGCAATGAATTTTCCATTTGAGAGTACATTATTTTAACTTGTTTCACAAATTTAAATGTATAAATTTTCCAGTGATATTTTACTGCAAATAAAAATTTGACACATTTTTAAAGTGGTCTTTACAAAAAATTCAGTTGAAATATACCCAGTGTTCTCATCCATTCATAAGAAGAGCTTCCATTTTAGCGAGAAAATTGGTTGTAATTCATAATTCTTTTCTTATGCTTGTTTGAGTATTACTGGAAGAATGCTCAAGCTATCTGCCATATTTATCCATCTATTAGAGGTTCACGAGAAGCAGAAGAAGGCATTTGAAAGGACCCACATTTGTTACAATAGTACAGTATTGCATCTCGGGGATAGCAGTGTTTCCTGTTATTTAGTTGCATTCTCTCCCTGTTAGAACAGAAATTTCAGCTCAGTGTGAGGCTGTAAGGAAGGTGACCTTTCATCTGTCAGGGATGATAACTGACACTGGGGTTGGTAAAACTGTCAAATAACAAAGCCTTTGTTATATGACAGTGGGATTCCTTAGAGCCTGACACTGTCTGACATATTTGCTCTGAAAGTAAAACGTACAAATTACAAGTAAATAATAAAGAAATTACAAAATAAATGTTTCCCCAACATTTCATATTTCTGATATGTGTCTGCTTCCTTTATGTGAAATCTCTGGTGTCCCTGACAGTCCTTCTGCTTTCCTATTAACAACTGACCACACTAAGCAGAAGAGCACATCGTAGTCAGCTCTCTAGCTATGCTGGGAACTCAGCCTGCTCTCTTCCAATGATCAGACTTGTCCTGACACGTGCCCACCTACACAGCCATTCGCTGGGATTAATGTGCTGCTGTCCCCCCCCCCCCCCCTCAGCTTTTATGCAGCTGAGAACAGAGGGAATGTGATCACTAAGGGAAAAAAGGAACGTATAATGTATTTTTTATATCTATACAAAATTGCTATGCCTTTAATTTCTATTTTAAAGTGATTGTAAAGGTTAATTTTTAATTTTTTTTTAAATAACAAGCATGTCATGCTTACCTTCTCTGTGCAGCAGTTTTGCGCAGAGTGGCCCGGATCCTTCTCTTCTGGGGTCCCCCAGTGGCTCTCCCTCGGGGCACCCATGCGGGTGCGCTCCCGTGTCCTACTGCTGCATCCATTGACACAGACAACATGACTTGGCTCTGCCCCCCGGTTCCTGCATCATTGTATTTGATTGACAGCAGCGGGAGCCAATGGCTGTGCTACTATCAATCTATCCAATCAGGACTCAAGACAGTGGCTGGAGCTGGTGTACTCGTCCTGGCGCTGGAAAGACTGAATTCAGGTAAGTATTAGGGGGGGCTCTGAAGGGGGCTGCTGCATCACAGGAGGCTTTTCACTTTAATGCATAGAATGCATTAAGTTGAAAAACCTTGGGACTTTACACCCCCTTTAACTAAATGGGTTGTTTTACAAGGTGATTGTTTACAATCACTTTAAGTAATCCCTGATAGGTAAGACTGAATTATGAACACAACTGAAGAGTGTAGATTTAGACCATTACAGATGCCAAATACATTGCTATATTCGATAATTATGAGCAGGTTACCATTTAGAGCATTATTTGGGATAACTGGCTGTGTACTGGATATCTTATAAGATAAAACAAGTGTTTGGAAATGTGTGTTGTTGTTTGTCTTCATAGAATACATAACGGCCCCTCTACTATTGCTCATATCAAGAAATAAGATCACAGTGGACACTGAATAATTAGGAAATTTTTAGGATGATGGGAAAAAAAAAATAACAGAGTAAGCAAATATCTAGATGAGTGCTATGTTTTTGTTACGGTAAAATTTGCAAGAGGACAAATAAATCATTGTCTCTCTCTTAGGCCTCATGCACACAGGACGTTTTCTGATGCTTTTACAACTGTTGTTTTTAGCTGCAGATGCTGTTTTTTTCTACAGTCATTAAACCCTCCATCATGTTATCCTAGGTGTCCATGCACACACAGGCTGTTATCAACTGTTTTTAGCAGGGACGTTTTTGAGCTGTAAGGGAAGACTAGTGGGTTCTGAGAGATGTTTTTCAGCTGTAAAAACACTCTGGCATGCAAAAACGCACAAAAACGTGCAAACATGTGGCTCTTCAATGTTTTTGGACGTTTTAGATCAATTGAAAAAAAAAAAAGCTCAAAAACGCCAGCGCTAAAAAATGCGCAAAAACGCGCAAGACACTGTACTATTTTTTACAGCTGCTGTTTTTGGCTTCAGGCATTTTTTTCTGCAGCCAGTAAACTCCCCAGCATGTTACGCTATGTGTCTATGCACACATAGGCTGTTATCAGCGTTTATTGGCAGCGGTGTTTTCTGGCTGGAAAAAAAACAGAACTAGTGGGTTTGAAAAGGAGTTTTTCATTTGTTAAAACTCTCTAACCCTGAAAAAGCTAAAAAAAAAGCTGAAAAAGGCTAAAAAAAAGTGGCTATTCTGGGTTTATGAGCATTTTTGTGCCATAAGCTTTTGTGGGAGTATAGTTTTGCTAAAAAACGCAAATGCTAAAAAAAAAAAACACTAAAAAACGCTACTGCAAAAATGCTGAAAAACTCACTCTACACCTACAGCTTTCTACAGCTAATGCTACTGATGTTTTTATAGCGTCCAGTGTGCATGAGGCCCGAGGCCTAATAGAGAGCATTGTTGCTTGTAATTATTTTAGTGTAACACAACATTAAGCAAAGCCAACAGCATAAATAAATATATTATATATTATATTAGTTGTATGTCAATCTTATGCTGTCTTTCATACACTTGATATATGAGGAACTTTCTGACGGCTACATTTTATCATTTGCATACTTCTCCCTCGTATATTTTATTGCTTTCTATATGTTTTACATTTTTTGACCGTTTTTTAGACTGTGGTTTTGAGTTATGTCAAATACCTATTATATCTTATGATAACGTTTACCCTCAGTCACCTTAAACTGAGGAAGTGTCAATTTAAAGCCATGAAACGTGTTTTGCTTGGTGAAATAAAAGATTTGGATGTTTTATTAAAGCAGGCAACTCATGCCTGTCCTTTGAATAACCACATTGGGCACCTCTGCCAATCAAACTACCTAAGGGCCCTTTTTGCACTGGCTCTTTCTACCACTGACCTGCAAATCGGCACTTCAACTTCGTCAACTACGTCAAAGCTCTGTCCATCCCCTATTGCAACTCACTTTTGGTCTCTTAGGCTGCCCATTACATTTAGGCTAAACTAGTGAGATGAGGAAGATAGAAAGTGTCAGGCCAGAGCTGTGAGTTTGGACCATCAAACTGATAGTATTAAAATGAGTGTCCTTGGTTTTGGGCCTCCTAGGGTATTTTGGAAATGGACTTAAGCTATTGGAAGGCACATTTAGTTGCCTACATTTAAAGTCTATGCATAGCCAAATCTTTTTTTAGTTTTGGATAATGTAGGGAAGGTTAAAATTCCTGCCAGGCTATTTTTGCTGTTTGTGTGCCACTGGGGAAATAACCCCTTTCTTTCCTACCCAGAGACACAACATGATGTTAATGGAAATCCACTAAGATTAATTGCCCTATTATATAGCTGTCCCCATAAGAAAATTTCCCCTGTTCTGGGGAGGACTCTAAAATTTTGGATTTCCCCTTACTTTCTGTTTCAGTGACAAAGGTCACCAGTACAAATAGAGGGGTAAATCTCACCAGTGGAGACTGAAAATGTATAGACCATTCCTTACTCTATCCAAAACCTAAACTATAAAGTTTTTTTAGTTTTTTTCCTAGAGATATAGTTTAACAATTGGTGTTAGTTGAGCAGGTCTAATTTCATTACAGATTCACTTTAAACAATATGACCCCTGTCACTTCAGAAATTATACGTTAATTTGCTGAAGACTATCCTGGTAGAGCGCATTTCAGCTTGGAAATGTGCCCCCTGACACCGCTTCTATCAGCTGTGATATTTCACGAGGAAATGCTGATCCGTGCTGCAGAAGGCTCTAGATTACCGTACCTATTGATTACAATAATTCAAGGATCTGTCAGTCTTTGACAAGCATTGTAGAAGAAGCACTGGAAAAGAAATTGTTTATAATTGTGGTTTAAATTACAAGACTAAGAAAGTCAACAGAAATTGCATGTCTCCCGAGTACAGTATATTGTATCTCTATTATCTGCGCAAGTATATTGTATTTCTATTTTTAATTCCACCATTGAATGGCTCACTCTCTTGCCCTTTTGACACTAATTTAGCAGACAATGAAATGAATGTGTCTATTCTACATAGATGGTATGGATTTAGTACTATCTTTGAGATAATTGATTCCACAAAAACAAAATGTGTACAGCTGTGTGTTAGACTGTAAAATGCCAAAACGGATAAAAAAGAATAACAGTTTTCTATAAATAATTATGTTGAGGAGACATTTGCAATATAATAGTGCTATAGATATGTAAAAAAAAAAGAAAAAATTGTCAGTTAATTTGCATTTCACAAATGGCATTTCAGATATATATATATTTTTCTTTCTCAGCTGTCATTTATTGAAAAGGACAAAAGTTGCAAGGACTGTTGTTAGACACTACTGTACAATTCACCTTTGAGGGGTGAAGGTCATCATACATAGTTAGGTCTTGTGGGTCATCACAATTTTTTTCCCTCAAAGCAGTCTATGGTGGTGCTATTGTTCCTGACTTAAAAAAAAAAAAAAGGTTTGCATTTGTAACAGAACATTTTTTTGTTGTGTTAGTCTGTGTTACGTGGTTGAACCATACTCTTCAGCAGGGATGATTAAATATGCATGGGTTTGATTCCTGTCTGTTTCAAAAACTCAGAATTTTTCCTCGAATCCACTGATGCCTATGTGGCAGCAAATATTGTTGTTACATTTTTTAGGCCAATAAACACACTATTTACAATAAGCAGGCATGGATAGCTGGGCACTGCCATGGGGCTAATGTACCATTGTCAAAATTTAAAGTGGTAGTAAACCACTGTTTTTGTTTTTTGCATTCTTGCAAGGCAATGCCATAATGTGAAGCTTACCTTAAAACGAAGCCCTTCACCAGGTCTTCCTTCCAGGTTCACGGACACTAGCTGGGTGAATGACTGGAGCCATGATGACATCACTTCTGCGCATGCTGGTGGGTGACGCCGTTCACGGCACAGTATGCTGTTCCTTCAGAGCGCATGACGTCACTGGCTGCATCAAAAGAAAATGTCTCCTGCGCACTCCCACATTAAAAATATATATCACTTTTTACAGCTGAGAGAAGGCCTTTTCATGCGGCTTCAAAGGCTACGCCTATCTGTAAATGACAGGTTTGGGCGATATGTTAAAGCTTTATGTGGTGTTATGGAACAGCACAATGTTCACAGACATATAAAGAATAGTGTATTGATCTGTTACCCTCAGTCACCACCAAAACACACTAATCAGCGCTTTGGACTAAATAACTTCTAAAACTCAAACAAGCAGCCGTTTTACATAAAATCACATAAAATCTCAAAACATACACATAGATGAAGTATTGATCACAATACATGTATAAACAACAGCGCTTATGCAATCAAAAAGTCCAGTGTGCTATATAAAATAATCAGGCGAGAGTCCAAGTGAATTTTAGGAGAACAGGGATGAATCCACACAACAGGGATGAATCCACACACATTTTGTGCCAGCCACCAAGATCAATGTTGTCACCACGAGTGTCCCGCTCCCGTCAAAGTGCCCACTTACCAGACACTTTCTTTAGTTAAAGCCCATATGAATCTTATGAATAGCTTGTTCAACCACTCAACGATCACTCCTCAGCAACACCAGGAAACTCGGAAAGACAAAAAAACCACGCATAGTGTACTCCCATTCATAAAGATTTATTTGTCCCCGCCATAAAACACACTTACAAAATATCACTCCAATATGCATAGAACTAAAAACACTCCTCTGTGTACATCACCAGTCTGCCGTGCCCTCGGACCCACACAGGAAGTCCGCGTTCGATCGTGGAGCGCACACGTCTACCGGTTGCCATGGGGTCACATTCCGACGCATTTCGTCATCACAACTTCTTCCTGTGCGGGGCCAAGCGGACGGCAGACTGGGGATGTACACAAAGGAGTGTTTTTAGTATCTATGCATATTGGAGTGATATTTTGTAAGTGTGTTTTATGGCGGGGACAAATAAATCTTTATGAATGGGAGTACACTATGTGTGGCTTTCCGAGTTTCCCGGTGTTGCTGAGGAGTGATCGTTGAGTGGTTGAAAAAGCTATTCATAAGATTCATATGGGCCTTACCTAAAGAAAGTGTCTGGTAAGTGGGCACTTTGACGGGAGCGGGACACTCGTGGTGACAACATTGATCTTGGTGGCTGGCACAAAATTTGTGTGGATTCACTTGGACTCTCGTCTGATTATTTTATATAGCACACTGGACTTTTTGATTGCATAAGCGCTGTTGTTTATACATGTATTGTGTTCAATACTTCATCTTTGTGTATGTTTTGAGATTTAATGTTCACAGGCAGCCTCAGAGGAGTGGAGGTGTAAGAGAATTTCTTAGTAATGCTGGCAGACAACTAACTGGCTGCTCTGCGACTGTATTGGTCAGAAACTTTGGGAAAAAAGGCACACATGCCCACCTCCAGTTTGTGTGGCCCTCCCATCAATACATCCTACAGGACCTGCTCACCACCTACTACGACAACACAATTTGTCTCTGCCTCTCATTTTAGACCAGGCTTTCAATGTGGGATTTATAGGGATGTGAATGAAATGCCTGGCTTTTGCTGAAACTATGGTGATAAGAGCATGAACGCATGATGGTTTTGGTGTACACTAGTTACCACATAGCAATGTGGCAGCATGTGGCATACAAATATCAACTCAAACAACTGTTCGGCGACAAGTGCATAAGTGGTGCATACCCCAAAGTGCATAAGTGGTGCATACCCCAAACTTAAAAAAGGTCTTAGAAAGGCAAAATCAAATAGAAAAAAAAATGTACGAGGGTTCTTCAAAAAGTTTCCGCACTTTTTTAAACTCTATTAAATATTAGCAAAAGTGCAGAAATGTTTTGAAGACCGCTCGTATATACAGTAACTATGTTCATGTGAAAACTTAAGTGCACACCATGGAAATTGTTGACATGTATTAGGGGTGTACTCACTTTTGTTGCCAGCGGTTTAGACATTAATGGCTGTGGGTTGAGTTATTTTGAGGGGACAACAAATGTATACTGTTATACAAGCTGTACACTCACTACTTTACATTGTAGCAAAGTGTCATTTCTTCAGTGTTGTCACATGAAAAGATAGAATAAAATATTTACAAAAATGTGAGGGGTGGGGGGGCGTGGCTAGCCGGCGGAGCGGATGGTTGTACTCCTCTGAAGCTCCTCTTGTCCTTCAGCCAATTCAGCGGCATTACACCGACTTTTGAGCCTTAATCTCATCCTACTTATGGATCAACACCTTCTCCCTCAGGGCACCATGTCCAGAAGACGTAAGTCGCCCTACAAGCTGCAAAAACTGACTGATTTCTTTCCGGCCCGAAGCTCCACGTGCAGCCAAGATGGCCGCGGCGGCCGCCGGAACGAAAACTCGCTCGGAGACATGGAATCTTCGTTCGGAACGGAGGAACCTTCGTTCGGTGCAAATGAGGAAAGCTACCGACCAGACCCTAGGCTATCCAGGCCTCTATACGAAGGAGATCCCGGTGAGTTGTCACCACCCTTATCCCCCTCATCAAGAAGCCCCCTGAAATCCAGACCACGGATAGACAATCTTCCCACGACATTAGGGATCACTACAGATCACCAAAACACTCAATCTGCCATTGACACATTCCCAGCCTCAGATCAGCCTGCATCTGAAATGGCGATTAAGGCCATGCTGCTATACTTAAAACAGGACCTTCACTCAGATATGATGGCTACAATGACGCCTCTATCCCAAGCATTACAACAACAAGACCGGCGACTTACTCGCACCGAAACAAGAGTGGGAGAACTATCACAGGCCCACAACGACCTTATAGATGCCCACTCTCACCATGAGGCAATAATCCAGCAACTCCAACTCAAGATCGCGGACATGGAGGACCGATCCCGTCGGAACAATATTAAGTTCCGCGGAATCCCCGAATCGGTGTCCCCGGACTCTCTTATCGCCCATATACAACAACTGATGAAGCACTATATCCCTACGCTCACCGACACAGAAATGGCGATCGATCGAGCGCACAGAATCCCCAAGCCATCCTTTCTCCCAGCATCGATCCCCCGTGACGTCCTAGCCAGGATTCATTTCTACCAAACAAAAGAGAAAGTGATGATGGCAGCAAAAAGATCACCTCCACCCCCGGCGACTCATGCGGGCATAAAACTATTTGCAGACCTTTCGAAGGCTACCCTCTTGAATAGGAAAAATCTGGTTACAGTGACCAAAGCACTCCGTAACCGCAATATCGGATACCAATGGGGCTTTCCAACTAAACTAACAATCAAAAGACAAGGCAGATCGTTTACCATCAGATCCTTAGAAGAAGGCCTGGACTTACTCAAAGACTGGCACATCCTACCAGACGACGCCGGACCACGGGCCATAAACTCCTCTCAACAGATGGACACGGGAGAAACACAGACAGCCTGATACAGGCCTCAATATCTACTTCTACCAGGACATAGGCTCAACTCACCACTTTTGACTGGAGCACATCGGCTCGTATGTCGATAAACATACTTACCTTGACTCTTCACCATATCGATATCCTATTGATATGGTCTTCTTTCTTCCCCCAGTTGGCAGTAGTCCAGTTGACTACCAGTTGTACCTGCCTTTTTTGCAGGTCCTTTTTACCTTTAAGTGTTGTATTATTTCTTACTCCAATCCAAGTACTACTACAATCTACTCCCTACTTGTACACGGATTCCTCAAACTCTACTCCTCAATGGCAATCCTTAATTCGAAAAACCCTCAAGCACCACACCCAAGACGAATGCGAACCAGCAGATAACCACCATCAACTTCTATACATGAAAACTGCACCAAAAATGATCCCCTCGTCACCCCAATTGAGATCTGAACACACAGCCCTTTATGTGCCCAAACGACGCCCCAACGCTTCGAAGCTCCTCTACTATGGCACTTAAACTATCATCCTTGAACGTGAGGGGACTTAACTCTCCCCATAAACGCTCCCTACTTTATAAAGAAGCACGGCAACTTAAGGCGGATATTCTCTTCATTCAAGAGACTCACTTTATGGCTTCCAAAACACCCCGATTTCGGCTAAAACAATACTCAAAAACCTTCATGTCCTCCAATATCAAGAAAACCCATGGAGTACTGACTGCAATACATGATTCTCTACGGTTCACAACTATCTCGGAGGTCTCGGACCCACTCGGACGCTACCATATACTCATATGCGAGATAAACCATGTACATTACACCCTAGTTAATGTATATGGGCCAAACTCCAAACAAATTTGATTTTTTAAAGAGCTCTTTTCCAAAATAGAACCTCTTAAAAAAGGTCGACTGATTATAGGCGGGGACTTCAACATCATTAATGACGAAGACATGGACTCTACCACAAAGAAGAGAACTGCACACCAAACTCTTACCCCAATCCTACAATCTAACGGCTTACATGACATATGGAGATGCCAGCATGGAACCGAAAAGGACTATACGTACTTCTCACCTCCTCACCTTTCCTATTCAAGGATTGATTTTTTTCTTACGGACAAATTCACCGTACAGCAAATAATGAATTCCTCGATTGGCACAATTACGTGGTCAGACCACGCTCCCATATCCATAGTGATCGGCTCTTCCTACAAAAATGCACCATCTAGATTATGGAGACTGGATCCTAACATACTTAAGAACCCCAAACATTACAAGACAATTGAAGATGCCCAAACATTATTTTTTGAGACTAACTCTTCCCCAGACGTACCCATAACGACCCTTTGGGCGACATACAAAGCCTTTATTAGAGGCATATGCATTAAGATACAAAATATAGAGAGGAGGCAGAGGTCGCGACAGATTGAAGAAGTCTTAGAATCTATTAAAAACAAAGAAGAACTCAATAAGACTTCTCCCTCCCAATCCCTTAGCACAGCCCTAATTAAAGAAAGAAACAGACTCCGCTCCCTCCTTTCCCATGAATATGCTAATCAACTTAAATTAACCAAAGCAAATTTCTATTCATTGGGCAACAGAGCAGGAGCTAAATTAGCCAAATATGTGAAACAACAACGCCTTAAAACAACAATCACCAAAATCATACACCCAAGTAAAAAATCCCCCGTACATAATCCCCTGGAGATAGCTAACGCCTTTAGCGAATATTATCAATCTCTATATAATTTAAAGGAAGATAATTCCACACCTCAACCTACCCCAGACTCCATTCAGTCATTTCTACAATCAGTTAATCTCCCCTCACTATCTCCCAACCAACTAGGTCTATACCCATCTCCCCACTGGAGATAGAACAAGTAATTAGCACCTTACCCCCGAACAAAGCACCAGGAGCAGATGGGTTTGTCAATGAATTTTATAAACACCTTGCCCCCTCTATTTCCTCATATCTAGCAGACCTATTCAATCATGTCGCGACCTCTGGGGCCTTTCCTAAAGAAATGTTACTATCAACTATAATTAGTATACCTAAACCTGAAAAGGACTCAGCGCATGTTCAGAATTACAGACCAATTTCCTTAATCAATACTGATGTCAAAATTTATGCCAAAATATTAGCAAAAAGACTGGCAACAATAATTTCCTCTCTGGTCCATCCTGACCAGGTGGGATTTATTCCCGGCCGTCAAGCACCTGATGCTACGAGAAGGATCCTTTCCCTCATACACAGTGTGGAATCAAATCGAACGCCTTCTCTGCTTCTTTCCTTGGACGCAGAGAAGGCGTTCGACCGCATACACTGGGGATTCTTGAGGGCAACCTTGAATAAATTCGGAATAGTGGGCTGGCTACAGTCAGCCATACTTTCCCTCTACTCTTCCCCTTCAGCTAGAGTATTAGTAGACGGAACGCTCTCAAATCCTTTTGATATCACAAACGGAACTAGGCAGGGATGTCCCCTTTCCCCTATCATTTTCGCCCTCCTCATAGAACCATTGGCATCTAAAATTAGAGAAAATACACAGATATCTGGCATCCCCTTTGGAAACACAATCCACAAAATTAGTTTGTTTGCGGACGACATTATATTAATGATCACAAATCCCAAGCAATCCCTTCCAGCCATAACAGCAACTTTAAATCTATACTCTATCTCATCCTACTACAAATTAAACGAACATAAGTCCCTCATACTAAACCTACATACTCATCCTCAGACCCAAAACTATATCTCCAAAAAGTTTCCCTTCACTTGGTCCAACCACTCTATTCCATACTTAGGCATCAAACTAGCCCCCTCTATCAAGCAAATACACAAGCTTAACTACACCCAACTACTCCAAGATGTCCCCAAGGATCTGCTCTCCTATAGATCTGCAGGCCTTTCCAGACTAGGTCGAATAGCTGTGATAAAAATGTTTACCCTCCCAAAAATATTATATATTTTTAGGACTCTCCCAATCCCAACTACACAAACCCTCCTTCGAAAGCTTCAGAAACTAATAACCCAATATGTCTGGGCATAGAAAAAACCAAGATGCGCCTCGCATTTACTATATCGGTCATTCAAAGAAGGAGGAGCAAACCTGCCCCACATAAAAAATTACTATCAAGCAACACTGTTAGATCAAATTTACTACTGGTGGCAACCCTCCAAGGAAAAAACATGGTCGCAAATGGAAGCCATGATAACTAGGCCCCTCACCCTTCAAAATGTTCTGATCCTATACTCCTTAAACCCAAAAAACAAACCAATACTCTACCCCTATATAACGGCTTCCTTAGAAGCCTGGAAGACCCTTATATTAGACACTACAACACCTAAGACCTCCATCCAAATCCCTATCGATATACTACAAGGATTAACAGAACCGTTACCCCTAGACCCATGGAAAGCCAAAGGTATCTGTTTCCTGAAAGACTTATTTCGACAAGACAAATTGGCCACATTCCCATATCTCCAAGCAAAACATAATCTCCATTCCTCCACATATTTCACATATTTACGAATGCGCCAATGCATACTGGATCACAACCTCCCCCTAGAAGCCACCCATCCAATACCATCTTTCCAATTTTTGTCCGCTGATGCATACCCACGTAAAGGCATCTCACACTTTTACCGACACATCACCCAAACATCATTCAAATTTCTAACACCTTCAATGTTACAATGGGAATCTACCTTAGAACAAAAAATCCCTGAATTAGAATGGAAGAAAGCCTTCACACTATCCTACAGAGCCTCCCGATGCGTCAACCATTGGGAAGCATATTTAAAAATTATTCACGAATGGTATTTAACACCAAAAAAACTCTCCAAAATATATGCGTCCCACTCCCCACAATGCTGGAGATCCTGCGGAGAGATAGGAACTCTATATCACATTCTATGGACATGTAAGTCTATAAAACCATACTGGAAAAAATTTTTTACACTACTCTCAGATATATCAGGCCATATAATACAACCAAGCCCCAGATTGGCCCTACTACACATAGGCCTTGATCAAATTCCCATAGACTCTAGAACAGTCACGATCCATGTATTATATGCTGCGAAGGTGAACATCACCTGACTATGGAAGACAGACAAAATCCCCTCACTCCTTAATGTGATCTCAGATCTTAATTTCCAATATGCAATGGAAAAATGGTTCGCTCTCAAATTCACATCACTCCTCAAATTTGATAATAAATGGAAAACTTGGTCAAAAAATCCAAACAATTGGAACTAGTATGATAGATTCTTATACCTACTTACCTTACCCATGTTTCGTGTAACAAACACGGATGATTATTTATTAAATTAGTAGTACTGCAGTAATAACTGCTACCCTGTCCCAATCTTTCCCCTACCCCTCTTGGAGTACACCTAATTTTTCCTTCGTTCTCTCCTACTTTCTACCCGAGTTCACTAAATTTTTTTTTTTTTTTTTTCTATTGTCCTTTCCTGGACTCTGTATTCTGGCGTAATGATTATAGATTATTTCGTTCAAGTAGTCCATAATAAGCTTATATACGCAATATTGTTATTATAATGCTGAACTTGTGGTGGTACCTGCATGTAATGACTTGTTATGCTAAAATTTCAATAAAAATGATTGAAGTAAAAAAAAAAAAAAAATGTGAGGGGTGTACTCACTTTTGTGAGATACTGGATATACAGTACGTAATCCTGCACTTCCACCTAGGGGGCGCGTACTCAGTGTGCTGCTTCTGCTGTGATTAATCACAGCAGAAGCGGATTTGCGGGTACCGGGTATTGGATGTCTGCCGACACCTGTCGATTGTCGGTAAAACACACAGAATGGAGATCTGCCTATGTAAACAAGGCGGATCTCTGTTCTGATGGGGGTTGGATTTTGTGTTCCTGCAAAAGGAAAGAATAAAACCCATCTCTTTCCCCAGTAAAAGCAGTACATAAAGTCCACAAAAACATTGGCTAGGTGCACAGTTAACCCTTTGATCATCCTGGATGTTTAACCCCTTCTCAGCCAGTGTCATTAGTATAGTGACAGTGCATATTTTTAGCGCTGATCCCTGTATTAGTGTCACTGGTTCCCACAAAGTGTCAAAAGTGCCAGTTAGTGTCAGATTGTCCAACGCAATATCACAGTCATGGTATAAGTCGACAATCGCCGCCTTTACTAGTGTTAAAAAAAAAATTCCCTAAATAAATATATACCATAGATATGACATAAAATTTCTGTCAGGTACTTATTACTATTTGTGTCCCTATTTGGGAGAACCGTTATTTGTCTTGGTTACCACTATCACAGGGATAGAATGTGACTGGTACAGAAGCTGTGGATAAATTCTCTGATGGGAACAGCTTTGTTGGTGAGAACTGTCAAAAATGGTATTTTCACACACTTTTGGGATATTTCCACAACAGGATATGAAGGCAAATCTTCTCAACAGGAAACAGAAAGCAAAAAAAAAAAAAAATGACAGGGTTTCAAAGCCTTTCTCATGGTGCCCAAAGCCAGAAAAAAAGCTATTTTCCTGGAAATACACAGTATTGCCATGAATGCATTTTGGCAGTGTCCCAATCCCAAATCCTCCCTACTACATGGGCTAAGTGCTCATCTTATCTAGGAAGATAGGAATAAGCATTTATATTAACCTTAACCACTGGCAGCTGGTATTCTTCCATTATCTGATACTCCCCAGATGTAGGCTGGCACTGTATCATACATGATGATGTTGGAAAGCTGCATCTGGTAGAGCGTCACAGAAAAGTAGCTTAGGGTGACCAGTCGTGGAGCACAGAGGAAGTCCATGGGAGCAATAAGGTAAGTAATACTGCTTCTTCCGGTCTACCTAGACCTAATGAACATTTAATCCATGGAGAAGGAAGGGTGGGGGCCATGCCTGGGTAAATTTTACGTTAGTCAAGAGTTGGGCTTTAATTTCTGCTTTATAAACATCTATGTAGCTTTAAGTTTTTTTTGATACTCATCATTAAATATGGCTGCAAGAATAAATTATAACTTTTTTCTAGAGATTTTTAAATGCTTACTTCTCACAGGTGTACTGTATGTGCTATAAACTGCATTAAAGCATTCCCCATTGACTGTGAACTAGATTAAAATGCATGTGCTTCTAGGCATCATTGATTCCTATCAGATAAGATAAACTCTTATTTTTCAGTTAAAACCTTAAAGTTCTTGTGTACTCACTATCCATTTGTATAGATCAAATACACTTTTCTTCTTTAATATAATGCAAACATAGCAGGTTGTTCTTATTCTCTAAAAGTGCCTTGATTTTACTTTGTTCTATTCAGAGTTATTACCAGCTATGTTAGGGTTGCCGTCATTGTATAGTGCAAAATCTTTAAATCCTGCTTGATCCTTTTGTGACCAGAGTTCCTTAAAGCCAGCAGCTTATTATTTTTTAGATGTGGTGGCTTTTTTCCTTCATTTTCACCCGGTACTCCTGTGCATTACACATTTCCTTCTCATTTGTGTCTACGCCTTTTTCTCCACTGTATCTATGGGGACAGCCATGGTTGTCACATAGGCTGGACTTCAAACATGTCTATGTTTGTTTATTACCATTACAATGTGGATTGGTGAAACTAGTAGTTTACCCAAGCAGTATAAGATTCTTAAGGCTTCATGCACACAGGACTTAAAAAAAAAACGTCCAAAAACATCAGTAGCTTATCAGGGATGTTTTCAGCTTTTACCAGCGTTATTTTACCGCCGTTTTCTTTGCATTTTTTCGCCTTTTTAAAGGGCCAGCGTTTTTTTTTTCCAATTGGTCTAAAATGTCCACAAACATTGGGGATTGCGTTTTCTGAGCGGTTTTGGACGTTTTTAAGTGTTTGAACGTTTTTACAGCTGAGAAACCTCCAAAAAACCCCTCTGGTCTTGGGTTTTTTTTACTGCTCAAAAATGTCACTGCTAAAAACAGCTGATAACAGCCTATGTGTGCATGAATGTTTTTTTGTGGGTTTTTTTCAGTTTTTAAAGGGCCAGCGTTTTTTTTTTTTTCAATTGGTCTCAAATGTCCCCAAAACATTGGGGATTGACGTTTTTGAGCGCTTTTGGGCGTTTTTGGGTGTTTTTAAGCGTTAAAATGTTTTTACAGCTGAAAAACGTCCAAAAAAACCCTCAGGTCTTGGGTTTTTTTTACAGCTCAAAAACGTCACTGCTAAAAACAGCTGATAACAGCCTATGTGTGCATGAACACCTAGGATAACATGATGGAGGGTTTATTGACTGTAGAAAAAACCGGCTGAAGCCAAAAACAGCTGCTGTAAAACAGTCAAAAACGTCCTGTGTGCATGAGGCCTTAAGATCACAGGAATTGACAAGGACACTGCATTTCCAGCAAGATCAACAGTTACTTTCTGTACTTGCTGATAATGCTTTTTGCCTGCACAATGGAAACGAAATCCTCCACTGTGTCTAAGGACTGGTAAGCTGCAATGTATTTTCTTGTGTTAGGCTTCATGCACACAGGACTTTAAAAAAACAGCCAAAAACATCAGTAGCTTATCAGGGATGTTTTCAGCTTTTACCAGCATTATCTTACCGCCATTTTTTCACGTTTTTTCCCATTTCTAAAGGGCCAGTGTTTTTTTTTTTTTTTCAATTGGTCCAAAATGTCCAAAAACGTTGGGGATTGACGTTTTTGAGCGTTTTTGGGCGTTTTTAGATGTTTGAACGTTTTTACAGCTGAAACCAGTCCAAAAAAAACCCTCAGCTCTTGGTTTTTTTTTACAGCTCAAAAACGTCACTGCTAAAAACAGTTGATAACAGCCTATGTGTCCATGAACACCTAGGATAACATGATGGAGGGTTATTGACTGCAGAAAAAAACGTCTGCAGCTGAAAACAGCTGCTGAAAAACTGTCAAAAAATGTCCTGTGTGCATGAGGCCTTAGGGTTTACATATGCTTTATCTTGACAATATCTCTACCTAAATAATCTTTACTTTGCTTAATTAAGGATGTTTTATTTAATTCCTAACTGAATAATTTTGTCATTCCATTTGTAATCATTTAATTACATTTTAACAGCCAGGATTTAGCAGCACATGCAAACAGGGGAGCAGCAGCAGAGCAGGACAGGGCGGTCTACACACATCCTGTATACTTTGATGAATCATTTTTAGCACACCCCATGTCCACAAGCGGTTAATCCTAGTGATCATCTCCATGTCGTTGCTGACATGTCAAAGGAAAAGATCCATAAGGTGCAGATCATGAAGCAAACCCGTGTGCATGAAATGAGATGAATGGCAACCTTAGCCCAGACTCCAGCCAGGCCACGCCCCCAACATGTTTGCCCCGCCCCTTGGAGCTTAATCATTGCTGACATGTTATGGTGCTTAAGTGATTCAGACCCATGCTGATTGGTTCCTGATCATCAGTTGAAACTGTGTGCTGTCAGTGACAGTATGGTCTCACAGCTAGCAGTGTGCACAGGTGCACTTTCTAGGATGTTAAATGCAATATACATTAACATTCTAATGCATAGATATATAAACTTGAATGCTAGCATGGTGTAGGATGTCTGTGCATTCAGAAAACAGTCCTGGTAACACTGTATGGGATATAGTAACTGTCAAATGGAATTTCCAACCCATTACTTTACCACTAAGAGAAGTGATCAGAGTTTTGAAATACCATAAGTCATTCAGACTGCATCGATCTGAGGTTTGCCTAAGTTTTTTTAACTAAACAGGGCATGCCTAGTTACCTGTTTCCACAATTCCTCAAAATGCATTTCAAGTATGTTGTTCACATACATGCACTTTACCTTGGTGCAATGACATGTTGCATGATAGTAAATGAAAAAAAAAACTGCATGTACATTGCACAAATATGTGTAAAATGTTTGCAGAAAAATTGCTAGTACTAGTAATGCATAATTGGGAATGGACCATTAGGTGTGTATTGTGGTGCGCTGCACTCCTAAATAATGGCCATGTGTGTTTTTGGCCCGTTGCATTTTCAGTCCATTCAAAATGAATGTGTCTGAGTTGGCACACTATAATGCTGCCTTTTTAACCAGGATGCCCAGGCACCCCGGGGTGCCTTGAGGTTTCTTCAGGGGTTCCTTGGCAAAAAAGCCTAAAAATGTATCAAAAATTGTATACAAGCCAGCAGGTGGATGAAGCCTGCCTTTTATACAAAGCCACGGGTTGTCATTGTGCACCATTATGACTTTCTAGACATTGGCATCCTAACAACCAATGATGTCATCAATTAATAAGGAGGATGTTTGTTGCCTCCACAGCATACTTGTTTGACCCTCCTGTGCCCCTTTCCCTCAGCACTAGGGTCACATTAGCTGACTTATGGAGAGAAATTGAGGGAGAAGAGAAACATTGGAATACTAGTCAGTACCAGTGTGCAAAAGTGTATTTGCTTTGGAAGAATAAATCACCTCCAATGTTGGGTGTCCTATGTGTGGATGTTGCTGCATTGTGTAAAGGTATTAGAAAAGTTTTTTACAGTTTAGAATGGGGTACCTCAAGACTGTCCATAATTTTAAAGGGTGCCTTGAGATTGTCTATAATTTTAAAGAGTGCCTTGACTAAAAAAGGTTGAGAAACACTGCTGTAATGTTCCACAATAGTCTGAATGGGCCCTTATAGAAGATGACTTCTATGCTTGCTAGCCGAACCAAGTCAGCCAACTAGCAAGATCAACAATGGAAGCCTTCACCTTTATTTCAATATACGTTTCCTTAAGGCCCTCTTATATTAATTAGCACAACATGACATATAAAAAATTGGACAGCAATATACAGTATATTTTTTTTCAACCCACAACACCACAGCACTCACATGGTTCCCATCTGTGTACCTTGTATGTTGGATTACACTTGCATTTGGGTGTGTTTCCAAGGTGCATTGGGGGCCGTTCAGGCTAACTGGCACCCAGCACACCTCAATGCAAATAAATGAATTGCAGTGCGACACACTATACTTCCGATTGTGCAATGTGGTCAAATATGTATTACCACAATGCTTAAGTAATGCACTTGGGGCTAAGAATAAGCATGCATCATACATACTAGGGAGATTACAACTGGGGGAATCAATGGTGGAGAAAGATCTAGGTGTTCTGGTAGATCATAGGCTTAATAATGGCATGCAATGCCAATATGCGGTTTCCAAAGCAAGCAACATCCTTTCTTATATTAAGAGAGGTATGGACTCCAGAGAGAGAAACATCATTTTGTCCCTGTACAAATCATAAGTAAGACCACATCTAGAAAATGCACATGAGTTCATAAAAAGGATATCGGGGAACTGGAGAAAGTGCAGAGAAGAGCAACCAAACTGATAAGAGGCAGGAAGAAGCTCAGCTATGAGGAAATATTAGAGGCACTTAATTTATTCTCTCTGATCAACATGTACAAATACATAAGTGGTCCATATAGTAAACTTGGTGTTGCATTATTCACTTTAAATCAGAGTTCCACCCAAAAGTGGAACTTCTGCTTAATTGCTTCCTCCCCCTCTCCTGTGTCACATTTGGCACCTTTCAGGGGGGATTGGGGTATGGGGATCTGTTTTTGACAGGTCCCCCTCCCCACTTCTGCGAGACCGGCCATGGCCCGATCTCCTGGAAGTTCGGCCCCCTCCTCCTTCCTCCCTCACTGGGCCAGTCAGAAAGCGCAGTGCACTTCGCAGTAGGGAACCGGCCGTGAAGCCAAAAGACTCCACTGTCGGGTTCCTTTACCTGGAATGGCGGTGGCTGCACCCGACAGTCAAAGTTCGGCTGGGGTGCCGACATCGCGGGCTCCCTGGACAGGTAAGTGCCCATAAAGTAGAAGTCAGCAGCTACAGTATTTGTAGATGCTGACTTTTAATTATTTCCCCCAAGATGGAACTCCTCTTTAACGTCATCACAGAGGACAAGGGGCACTCTTTACGTCTGGAGGAAAAGGGATTTAATCTCCAAATTCGGAGAGTTTCTTCACAGTAAGAGCTGTGAAAATGTGGAATAGACTCCCTCCAGAGCTGGTTCTGGCCAGCTCAGTAGATTGCTTTACAAAAAGGCCTGGATTCTTTCCTAAATGTACATAATATAACTAGATCCTAACATTTATAGGTAAAGTTGATCCAGGAAATATCCGATTGCCTTTTATGGGATCAGGGAGGATTTTTTTTCCACTGCTGGAGCAAATTGGATCATGCTTTGCTGGGTTTTTTACCTTCCTCTGGATCAACTGTGGGTATAGGATGGCGTATATAGGATTGTATATATTTTTCCCCCTTTTATTAGTTGTCTGTTTTCAACCTGACTAACTATGTAACTATGTAAGTGTGAAGCCAGCCTGAAATTTAATGCACACATATGGATTTCTTGGAAATTTATCTTTAGATAGAATCATCAATGCACCAATCTGAATTTCATTACCAGTTCTTTGTTTTTTTTTAGATTTGGCTGGTGCCATTGGTTTCTGGTTGCTCTCTGGCCTACTTAGAAATTAGCATTTTACTTTAGTGAGCTAGGCATGCATATTAACATACTATAGATTTATCATAAAAACATTTTATTGGCAATTAGATCATACTGACTTAACACACTGCCATCTAAAGTCTATAAGTAAGTTTATGCTCAATTCACATGAGACAGTATCTGTAGATAAAGGTCATTCTATAAAGCAGATAAAAGGGCTTACAAGGAAATGTAAAAGTCTCTGTTCCCACATCCGGGTCAATGTAGGCACAGAGATTGACGTGCGTAGTACAGTAATGTTTTTCTGTGCAGTTTCTGACCACTATTAGACATGCCTGCACTAACTCCCATTGTTTTAGCTTCCTTCAACCATAGAAATGAATCTGCTTTGAAGCCCTTTGTCTGCTGTAAAAGGTCAGAGCAGTCTAGGGACGTAAGTCATTGCCGCGTGTAAATGGAGTCTTATAGTTCTTCTGAAGCAGAACAGTAAATATCCAATTATAAGGGTTATTTAAAGTACATCTAGTACTGTAATTGAAGGTTGTGTACCTTTATAATACGGTCATCATGTTATTTATTAGCTTTGTAATTTTATATTTTATATACATAAAAACCCTAGCTAAACCCAAAAACAAACATTTTATATACTGCAGGTTATCAGTCCTTAAAGTCCTTTTTTTTTTTGCTGGCTTATTTTTCTTCATTTCAACAGCTGGATCTGATAGTAACATATTTCCTGTCCTAGGGTGACAATGTTTGTTCGCTGTTCTGTATCTATGTACTGAATTGTCTCCCTAGTAAGGATGGGCGAATGCTTCGAACTTCTGTTGTTGTTCGCCTGTTCAGTTGACAGCAGAACAAACTGCCCCCCCCGAACAACCTACAACATTATGGGGTGACTTCGCCGCCGCAGAGCGCCCCATAATGCATGGCGCGCAGCTCCTCCGCGTTGGGAGGGCTCCCACCGTCTGCCCACTTGTTATGACAGATTATTTATATGGCAAGGCAGGGCCACCCAGCAGTGTTGCCAACCATCCATTCATTTACGGACAGCCCGTAAAAATCAGTCCATTTTGGGACTGTCCGTAAATGTCCGTTATGGGCAAGCAGTGCCTGTAAAAATATGACATTGGGCCAACAGTGCAACTGTGCATGTGTCGTTCCAGGCTCGGGAAAGTTCGTACACGCTCGCCCATTTTGGGCTGGGCGGGCACATGCGCTGTCACGTAATGGCGCCATGTTTGAAGAGAAATGCAAGGCAATTGGAACGGGTGACGGTCTCAGTAGGCTGCCTGACAATAGCAGAAGAGGTCAGGACGCACAGTGAGGTATTATAAAGGACAGCAGAGGAGGACATTACCATGGAGGGTGGGAGTGAAGTGGGCACTGGGCAGAGGAGGATACTACTTTACTGTGGGGGGTGAAAAGTGGACAGAGGGGGATACTACACTACTGTAGGGGGTGGAGTGGGCAGAGGAGGATACTACATTACTGTGGGGGGTAAAGTAGGCAGAGGAGGATACTACATTACTATGGGGGGTAAAGTAGGCAGAGGATGATATTACATTACAGTGGGGGGTAAAGTGGGCAGAGTGTTTAACTTAGACACATTGCTAATAGCACTATTGACATGTTTATAGTTTAAATATTGATATTTGCACTGTTTAGCACTGAAAACAGCCATTTTAGGTACTTTTTTGCAGTGCCAGTAAAAAATGTGGACCTGCCAGTAAATTACATGATTTCTGCCAGTAAAAAATTGGTACCGTTTGTAAATTTTGACGTCCTGCCAGCAAATTTCACTTCGGGGGGTTGGCAACACTGCCACCCAGCAATGTAAGTGGGTGACCCCACCCCTTCTGACATCATGTGACGTCAGAGGAGGCGGGTCACACGCTTAGGTCACCAGGTGGCCCCGCCCTGCCATATAAATAATCTGTCATAACAAACAAGCTCAGTCGGAAGGAGCCCTCCAATGGAGGAGGAGCTGTTGTTTTTTTTTTTTCGGGTCCGTTGCTCGCCGTGATTGACGATGGATTACAACGGGGAAATTTTTTTTCTTTTTTAATAAAGGTCTTGTCCCTAATTGTCAACTGTGTTTTTTTCTTTTTCGACACTTATTGGTGAATTAGTGGAGGTACGATGGACTAATTCAAATGGGGGGGCAGGATCCGGGGCCCCTCTTATTAAAGGGGCTTCCAGATTCTGATAAGCCCCCCGCCCGCAGACCCCCACAACCACAGCCCAGGGTTGTGGGCAAGAGGCTCTTGTTCCCATCAACATGGGGACAAGGTGCTTTGGGGTGGGGGGGCGCAGAGCCCCCCTGCCCCAAAGCACTCATACTCCCCATGCTGAGGGCATGTAGCCTGGTAAGGTTCAGGAGGGGGGGGGGGGCACTAATAATAAATGACAATTTTTCCTTTGGAAATGTCATTTTGCTCTGGCTATATTCTACACATCACAGAGATGCGCCCTTTTACAAGTAGATTAAGGAGACCCCCAGGCACATTATTTAAAGAAATTTTTCATTTTTTCTTTTCACTTTAGGCATTATTAAAATCACTGCTCATTTACAAATGACGCTTTTTACAAACTTTGTTTTCATTGTTACATGTCCCCCAGGGCAGGACCCAGGTCCCTATAACCATTGTATGCCCAATTACTTGCATATAAGCCTTCAAAATGGGCACTTTTGATTTTTGACGTTCGGGTCCCATTGACTTCAATGAGGTTTGTTGTTCAGGTCCAAACTTTCGGGATGTTCGAAAGTTCTGGTGCGAAACGAACAGGGGTCCATTTGGCCCATCCCTACTCCCTAGGACACAAAGTGTGTTAGAACCACAGAACATTTCTCTCTCTCAAAATTTTCATAACATAGAGGGGAGGTTTTTGTAATCTAAAACAAAATTTGCGATAGTAAAGTGATAAAGGCAAGTTTAAAATAAATAAATAAATAAATAAACATGCCATACTAACCTGCTCTGTGCAGTGGTTTTGCACAGAGCAGCCCCAATCCTCTTCTTCTGGGGTCCGCAGCCAGCGCTCCTGGGCCCTCCTTCCTGCCAAGTGCCCCAAGTGCAAACAGCTTGCTCTGGGGGCACCCAAGCAGGCTTGCTTTTGAGCCTCTGCTCTGAGTGTCCATTAACACACAGAGCAGCAGATTGGCCCTGCACCCTCTCCTTATTAGCTTACTTGCTGTGATTGACAGCAGTGAAAACTAATGGCTTCCGCTGCTGTTTCAGTAAATGAGGAGGGAGAGTCTCCAAAGAGCCGAGGTCTCATGCACATCTCTGGATCGCGATGGGGCTCAGGGGGGTTGCATAGAATGCATGAAGTTAAAAAACCTTGAGCCTTAAGAACTACTTTAACTGGTGTATTTAACAGACCAAATGGTAACAAATAAGAGAAGTTCATCATTTACATACAGTTTAAAAGTCTAATTTTCATCTTGAGTCATTCTTCTGGCCTTGCTCACCTTTTACTATTTTTGTGATTGCCCTGGTTACATTGAAACACAAAATAAGGTTTTCTGTACTCATTCCTGACCAGAGATCATTGAAATATAGATGCTCAGGACAAATTTAGCAGTGTCTACATGCATTGGTTAATTTTACAATATGTCTATTACTACTTTCTATAAATTATTTTTATATCTTCTAAAGTCTTTATGTTGGTTATTTTATCTGTTTTTATTTTTTTTAATACTGTAATTATCTAACAATTAGAGTATTAAAGGGTAATTTCACCTTTACAGAAAAATCTGTAAGGTGAACTTATTCAGCATGCCCTCCTCATCCCCCCCCGGTCCCGCTGACCTGTCAGAACCTGCGTTGCCCATCCTCTCAGCGGGGAAGAAGATGCGTGAATGCAGAGGGGTTTTCTAAGCCCCAGAGACATGAGGTGGCTATAGCAGGGCTCAGAACAGGAGATTGCCGCGCTGCAGGTCAGCGGGATCGGGAGGGATGAGGAGAGCATGATGTGTAAGTTCACCTTACAGGTTTTTCTGTAAAGTTGAACTTACCCTTTAAACAGATGCACATTTTTATTTTCAGGCTACAGTATTGTCTGAATCGTTGTCAGACTGCATGTAGAGATTGGAGGTGGGATGGCAATAATAAAGACATAAAGTGGTAGTAAACTGTTGGATAAAAAAAAAGTTTCCTCCTGCAAGGCAATATTATAATGTGCTAGTGTGAAGAGCATACTAGCACATTATGAAAGGTCTACCTTGAAACAAAGCCCTCCAGTGGCTCTCTGTCACTGCTGCAGAGGCTTCCATCTTTATCCAATCTTCCTTCCAGGTTTGTGGGCTGTGGCTGCTTGAATGCTCACGGGTATGCTGTTCCTTCAGAGAGCATGAACCGGTGACTTCATGCTGCTGCTTGCTAGAATATCTACTAAATGGTGAATGCATAGGAGATATTCATTTTACCTACAGGTAAGCTTTATTATAAGCTTACCTATAGGTAAATATCAAAATGTGGGTTTACTACCACTTTAAATGGTTTGTATAAATGTCAGTGGGCTTTTCTTAGCATACTTGTTATATGGATACTACTAAAGTGGAACTCTGGGAACTGCAACACTTTTAAAAATCTTCTGGCTTAACAGTGGATCAGTCAAATAAGGTATGTTCCACTTACCCCTTATATATAGTATTTACATATTTACTAAGAGCCATTAGTACAGCTATCGCTACATGCCTGGCATTATGATAGGAGATGCACTTTGCTACACAGCTGCTTTGACTGTCCCTCCCCTCTGCTGTCCATTCAAAGAATACTTTGTACTTTGTGAATGGGTTCACGTAATACGAAATCTTCCGTAATTGGGCAGGAAGAAAGGAGAGGCGGGCAGAGTGGCTGTAAACGACTCTGTATGGGAGACCTGAAGGTCGAGTGTCTGAGTGTGGGAAGTATTGTGACAGCTGTACTCCCGGCACTCAGTAAAAATGTCAATAGTGAATAGAAGAGATACTGTATGTCTACAAAGTGATTCATTTAACTTAACTCTTAACTGTTTGAACAGTTAAGAGTTAATTATGCCTGTTGCTTGTTGGTGTTCATTAACCTCTTTCCAATTACAGTCGTAACCAGGAGCACGCACATTTCTTAGACTGTGCTGTCATTGACAGCTTATGACTTGGAACCAATCAGTGTGGGCCTCGATTAAGTGATTACTAGTCCAGTCATTGTGATTATATATGGTTTGTTTATAAATACAGGGTGTAAAAAACATACCTTAAAGTGATTCTAAAGGTTTAATGTTTTTCTAAAACAACAAACATGTTATACTTACCTGCTTAGTGCAATGGTTTTGCACAGAACAGCCCCGGTTCTCTTCGTTTGAGGTCCCCCACTGGTGGTCTTGGCTACTCCTCTTCTCTGAGTGCCCCCATAGCAAGCTGCTTGCTATGGGGGCACTCATGTGGGCTTGATCACGAGCCACACTTTGTGTGTCTATTGACACACACAGTGTATTTTAGCCCTGCCCCCCACTCTCTGCTCACTGGATTTGATTGACAGCAGCAGCTGCCAATGGTTCCCACTGCTGCTGAGCCTCCTGTAAGAGGAGAAAGAGAAGGGATTGTAAAGTCAGAAGGTTTTTTATCATAATACATTCTATGCATTAAGATACAAAGCCTTCTGTGTGCAACAGCCCCCCTAATACTTACCTGAGGTCCCTCTGTCCAGCGATGTCCACGCGTATCTCAGCTGTCTGAGATTCTTCCGTCTGATTGGCTGAGACACAGCAGCAGCACCATTGGCTGCCGCTGCTGTCAATCAAAGTCAGCTAGCCAATTAGGAGAGAGGGGGAGGGGCCGGGGCGGGGCTCTGTGTCTAAGTGGACACAGGGAGCTGTGACTCGGCTTGGGTGCCCCCATAGCAAGCTTCTTGCTGTGGGGGCACTGAACAGGAGGGAGGGGCCAGGATCACAGAAGAGGGAACCGAGAAGAGAAGGATCCAGGCTGCTCTGTGCAAATCCACTGCAACAGAGCAGGTAAGTATAACATGTTTGTTATTTTTATAGGAAAAAAAACGAGACTTTACAATCACTTTATAGGGGCTGAGGGGAGATGTCATTAACCTTCCAACACAAACTCACCTTCATTAAATCATCTCCTTATCAAAAATGGGAGGCAGACTTAGGTAAAGCCTTCACAACTTCTCAATGGCAATCCACACTCAGGACAATATATAAAGCTTCTGAATGTGTAAACCACTGGGAACTCTTTAAAAAAAAAAGCCCTGAGGTGGTATCTTTCACCTTACCGAATGACAGATTCACCCAGACTAACCCCCCTCTATGCTGGAGAGAGTGAGGGGCTGTGGGGAATATCATGCATATGTTCTGGTCTTGTAAGCATTTAACCAGCTTTTGGAACAGTATATAGTATTTCAACAAATCTGAAGCATCACAGGAATCCTTACATCTCCAGATCCTGGGATGGCTCTACTGAACCTTGGTATTGGGACCTTTCATCCGTGTTTCCGAACTGTGGTCACACATGCTGTGGAGAAGCTAGACATTTTTTCACAGAGGGAAAAGATTCAGTTCAGTGCCCACACCCCCCCTCTGAAAAGGACGGTGTCAGTAGGACATGTCATTGGCTCCCACTGCTGTCAATCAAAGGCAGTAACAAGGGAGCAGGGGACGAGTCCTGCTGTCTGTGTCAATAGACATAGCAGTGGGGCTTGGGTGTGAGCATGCACATGTGCCCCCATGGGAAGCGGCTTCCCATGGGGGAACTGGAGAGAGGGGAGGGGCCAGGAGCGCCGGTAGGGGACCTGAAAAGAGGAGGTCTGTGGCCGCTCTGTGCAATTCCATTACACAGTGCAGGTAAGTATAGACATGTTTGTTATGGGTTTTTTTTAACTACTTTTACAATCACTTTAAGGGGAGAGGTTGGGCTCAGCCACATGTTTTTACGCCCCCTTTCCCCACCACAATTGTAGAGAAGCCCTAAAAGTGAAAACACATAAAGTACAATGCCTCCCGAATAATCTATCAAATAGCACATACATTTTAAGAATTCTTACAATGATCCACTGAGCACATGTGAGCAAATCCTTAAAGTGGAGTTCCACCCAAAAGTGGAACTTCCACTTATCTGATGTCTCCCGACCCCCCCCCCTGGTGCTACATTTGGCACCTTTTGGGGGGGAGTGGGTACCTGTTTTTGATATATACCCTTCGCCACTTACGGCGGACGCTGTTGTGGTGGAGTCCGTCAGAAGTTCAGCACCCTCCTCCCCCTACCGCAGGGACATTCAGAAAGCGCATGGGCATGCACAGTAGGGACCCAGCTGTGGCGGTTTCCCTTACTGGCAATGGGGGTGGCATCACCCGACAGCTAATGGAAACATCGGCCAGGGTGCCTACATTGCTGGAATCGTGGACAGGTAACCATCCTTTTATTAAGAGTCAGCAGCTACAGTATGTATTTTTTATAATTTTTGGATGAGGGGTGAAACTCACGGAGTATGATCGAATATCATTGCACTATACCTGTACTCTGAGTGCTTCAGCAGTATGACATCTGTCTAGGTCAAGTCCTGGCATCTTCTGCTGGCTTCTGCCCCCGCCCACTGTTCCACCCACCTGCCTATCAGACTTGTTCCACTGAGCTCAGGAAGTGCTGAAAAACCCCCTCCGTTTTGTGCTGTAGGTTGTGATCGGCTAGAACTAAGACACAAAAACTGATCAGGGGTGGCATCAGTACAGCTCCTCTGCATGTCACAGTATGGAGCAGGAGAAGCCAGAAGCTCCGAGTGCGCCCTTCCTTTGTCCCAACCCTGGCTTGGAGGAAGGAATCCTCAGCTGAGCTCCTTCCTCCTGTATATTGAAGTCGTACACCACATCTCCCAAACATCAGTATTGGTTCCTTGTTCTGCAGGCACAGGAGCTTAGCGCTGCCCTGGCAGGGAGTAGGGGAGGGAGGGGTGCACTCAGAGCTTCTGACTTCTCCTGCTCCATACTGTGACATGCAGTGGAGTTGTACTGATGCCGCCCCTGATTGGTTTTCGTGCCTTCTAGCTGCTCATAAACCTACAGCACAGAACTGAGGGGGTTTTGGAGCACTTCCTGAGCTCCGTGGAACAAGTCTGATATGCGGGTGGGCGGGGACAGAAGCCAGTCTCCCTGGCTCTCTCCTCCTCGGGCTGACAGGAGAAGTGATACTGCTGTCACTACTCCTGTCAGCGGCGGTGCCCCCCTCAATGCAGCGCCCAGGGCAGATCTCCCCCCGCCCCAACCCCCCTAGTTTCGGCCTTGCACACATGTGTTACTAGCAGCTAGATTACTAATCTCATTATACTTATGAATCTGTACTGGCCAATACCTGTGGCACTAGAAAGAAATTTGACATGTTGTGGAAAATATGGAGAGAATGGCTTAACAGAGTCTGACAATTTGTCCGCCTTTATAACAATGTATTGCTGATAACCATACTTCGCAACAGTGGCCTTCCGTTATCCAATTGAGAGCTTAATAATATCCATCTCCTTATTATTTTTATTTTGATTTTGATTTTCCCTTTTATTTTTATTTTTAGTTATCTCATTTCGTACTATTATTTTATTATGTACATGAGTAACTCTGTTATTTTATGACCTTTGGAGTCTAATCCTTCTTTCTGTATCCTTTGTACAATTTGTACAATGTTTTGTATTATGAAATTTTTTTCTCAAGAAAAACAATTTAAAGAAAAAAAAAAAGAGGATGCATGAAGGTAAAAAAAAAGTTACCTTTAGGCTACTTTCATATTGAGGCACCATCAAAACAGCGCTAAAGTGCCGCTCATTTTACCTGTGCTTTAGCTGCATTTTACCACCACTTTTGTGCCACTTTTTGGGCTTAACCAGGCCAGTTTTTAAAGGTCACGTGATAACGGGGCCTTTAAAAAAAAAAAAACAGAACAAAGACCCGTGTTGCATCGCTTTTCAGGCACTTTGCAAGCGCTGCCCATTAATTGCAATGGGTATTTACAGTGCTCCCAACCCACCCCAAAGATGCTACTTGCAGGACTTTTTTTCCTGTCCCACAAGCGCACCGCCCCAGTGTAAAAGCAACCATTTCAATGAACGGGAAACAGCTTTCAGGCGCTTTACAGGTGATATTTCTAGTGCTAAAATTCCTGAAAACTGCCTCGGTTTGAAAGGGGTCTTACAACCATGTTAATTTACTTATTAAAAAAAAAGTAAAAAAAAAAACCTGATAGCCACAATTGTATTTGTTACACTTTTGTCAGATTACTGTAAAACATGAGTTGGTTACAGTATTGTAAAATAGTATACGGTATTGTTTTTACTATTACTGTTCTATTTTTGGGGGTTTAAATTAGAGGGTTTTCTGTTTGGAGAAGATGGACCAGTAAATAGTGGGATCTTGTATTGTTGTGTAAGCTCCCTTTTAATCCCAATGCAGATACCAGCACTAAACGGAGATTGAGGGCAAATCAATAAGAATTCATGTTTAGGCGGGCAAAATCATTTACAATCTACGTTGGCCTCTGCTTTAGCAAATTAAAGCAAGAAAGTATATTTCTTCTGTATTACATTGTGCCGTCTTGCAATATATTTCAGAAATTCTTCTAATGGTAATATTTCATGGCAATGCTATGTATTCCGGTAGTGTAATTGGGATTACTGTGTGTCGACTAGTCTGATCTTCTTGTCTGCATGTTTGACAGTTTAAATTGAGAAAAGAGAACAAAAAGATTGTCTAGTTTTTCTTAAAATTTCATCTCTAGAAAATGAAATGGGAGGCGAGATAATAGAAAACTCTCAAATTAGATCTGCCAGTTTAAATTCATTTTTCCTTAATATGATTTGGTAAGATAAATGTTCATCACCCTATATCATATAATCTAAACTATAAGGGTCATGTTACTTAATTCAATTAGTATTGTAGTTAAGATAATCATTCATAATGCTTTGGATAGGGTGATTACAGTTTAACAAGGAAGATTAAAAGATCTGTGCTAAAATAAAGTTTTATTAACAGTCTGGTTGATGTAAAAAAAACTATTTAGCCCAGGTTCACACTGACAGCGGGAATGAAATTGTGCGAGTTCAGTCGAACTCGCAGAATTTTATTAATGCGTGTCAGTCCCGACTTCGGGGGTGATTTCAGAGATATCCGTGTGGGTTGCTGCACAGATGTCTATGGAAATATCACCGCAAAGTCACCAAAAGTAGTACAGACAGTACTTTTGGGAATCGGTGCAGCGCCGCAAATGTGGCGTTGCACCAATTCGGACGCTGCCATTGCCTGCAATGGCCGCTGATTTGGCATGCGATTTGACATATCAAATCGCATGCCAAATCGCTCCAATAAGAACCTAGGCTTAGTTACAGAAGAATTGCAATTGTTATCTTTGTACCTTTGTTGGAGAAAATGCTGTTCCAGCCTCGCTTTAGTGTCACACCCATGTCTGAAGTCATATAGCCAACAATGAAGAAAATCCGGAGCAGCATTTTCTTCAATTTACTTTTTTTTTAACACTTAGTCCTGGTTCACACCAGAGCGACCTGTCATGTCACAGTTCAAAGTCTCATGACAAGTCGCACCCCATTTGCAGCAATGGAACCTTTCAAAGTGCTGCGACTCAAGTTGCAGCAACTTTGAAAAAGGTTGTTGCACTATTTCTGTGCGATTTCAGTGCGACTTGCATTGACATCTGTTAAATGAAGTCACAGAGATGTCAGCAAGCTGTATGTGAAATCTCGTTGCTTTGAAGACACAAGGAAGTTGCATGACTTTAGAATCACACTGGTGTGAACCAGGACGTAGGGCTCGTGCACACAGGTTGCTTTTCTCCTCTGAGGCTGGGTTCACACTTGTCCGACAAACGAACCGACATTGTGAGCACAAGTCTCATTATGTCACCAAATCAATGTTTCCCTATGAGAGCTGTCTTAACTGGTCCGACTCTGAAAAAGGTTCCTGTACTACTTTGGTCCGACTTTGGTCCTACTTCAGCCCATTGAATATCATTGAAGTAGGATCAAAGTTAGGTCCTTGTTCTAACCATCCAACTTGTGACATCCGACTTGGTGATTACAGCAGCAGTAAAAGGAATTTATTTCACACTGGGATTGTTTTGATTGGTCAAAAGTCAAAGGACAAGTAACTATCTCAAAGTCGGAGCAAAATCTTATCCTGTTCATTCAAGTCGAATGGAAGTAGGACGAAAGTAGGACAGAAGTAGGATCGATGTTGCAGGGCAAAGTAGGATCAAAAGTCTGACCGTTTTTGTGTTGGATAGTGTGAACCCAGCCTTAATGCCAGAACTCCTGGCAGGAGAAAAGCTGCTTTAAATGCACCCAAAGCCATGTTTTGCATACGTTTAGGTGTTTATATTAATTTATTCTGGCCATTAGAATGCATTAATGCTGTAAAGCTCATAAATGTATCTAGGGTTTAAACACATTTAGGTGCACTCAGCTTTTTTTCTGCTCTTCAGATATAGTGTGCTTTTGATTTTTTTTTTAGCTTGTAAATGCTTCTCTTCTAATATGCCTGAAAATTCTTTTTTTTTTTTTAAATTGACAATTTTTATAAAATTTTCTTTTATAAAACAAAAACAATGCAGGCATTACAAACAAATGACATTGTGTAGTGTCAACTGCGCCTGCAAATTCTTATATGTGGATGGACACAAAAACAAAAACAACACATACTTGTTACAGCCCAGTGTGACCGAAGCCTTAAGGCTGGGTTCATTGGATGTAGGTTTTACTGCATCCAATTTCCATGACATGAGGGTGTGCCCGATTCTCAATGGAGCTGGTTCGCACATCTCCAGGGTGGCTTCGGAGCAGATTGTACAGGGGTCTGTACGTCTTTGGCTCTGTTTCAGGTCCAAATTCAGACAAAAATTTGGGCCTGATTTGTCCCTGAAACGGAGAACAGGGACTCACCGGACCCCTGCTGCGAGCCACATCCAATATAGGTGTGAACCCAGCCTAAGTGGGGTACACATTATTGAACGATTATCCAATTTTCCTCATTGTTTCACAGCAAGTCAGAACCAAGGAAGGAAATAATGTACAAAAATTCTCTATGAGAAAGGCTTTTTTTGTTGTTTATAGTTTCTGATCATGCGCAGTCTTCCGTTTCTGATTTATCTCATCCGAAATAGTTTGCTTCCTGTACGAGAAAAATTTTGGAGTTTGTGCCTTCAGAAATGTTCGCTTGGAAGGTCAGAAACGGCTGTGTTCACACTATTAGAAAATTGTATGACTGTTCCTCGGGCAAAAATGTTCACCCTATTTTCCATCCGTCTGGCAGATCAGATGAAAACGGAGAGGTGGTTCATTTTAACCTGATTTCCCCATAGAGGAGAGCGGGGCTCTGACAGGCCCGTCTCTGCAGAGTGAGCGGAGACGGACCAGTCATCCACCTGCTCAGCAGAGCGATCCCCCGGTGAGCAAAGCCGAGTCCACAGGCCCTTTCACACATGCAGAGTGCAGATCATTCATTTAGTCACTTTTGTTCAAAGAAAAAAACATATGAAGTTTACATCAGTTTGTCATCAGTTTTTCCTTCAGTTTTTTACATTTGCCAGCTAACCACTTGAGTCCCTGAGCCGTTCTTTCATGCAAAAATGGACTGTTTGTCCATTTTCATACATTTTTTGTCCGATCTGTTTTTTTAAGGGAAGAAAAATATTTGATCTGTTCCAAAAAAAAATATGAACCATTCCAAAAAACAGATGTTAATGGAAGCGGGTGTAAACAGATGTAAATGGATGATCTACCATTTACATCTGTTTTTACATTGAGATGCATCAATGTCCGTTTTTCATCCGTCAATGGATGGATGACAAACGGACAGCGTGTGTGAAAGTAGCCTAAAAGACAAGGAATGAAAGAAAATCGTTTTAATGAGATACAGATGGGAAAACAACAGTTTTAACCCTTCCCTACTCTACCCTACATGAAAAAAAAATGGTTTAGACATACTTTAAAAATGTGCAATGGTCTTTTCAGAGGGAAATCATGTGCAGATAGCTTTATTATAGTACAAAGAACTATAATCCGGAAAGCATAAATATTTATGGATTCATTTGTAGAAGTTCAGGAGTTTCTCAGAACATGGGATATTTGAGAGGAAGCTTTGATTATGTGGAATCTATTTCCTACATACTAATGACTTTCTGTCCGTTAATACGTTTACCAAGGATGTACAGTATAATGCTTTTGGCAAATGTATATTTTTAAGTCTTTAAACTGCTGTTTAACATAATTTTTTTAATTATTACCATTTATTATAACATCTTTATTTTATGAAAACAAATTCAGTGCATGTATGGGATTATGTTTGAAAAGCACTCTACTCTTCCAATAATAAAACCCAGCACTCCTTTTTTGTTTTCTGGCTAGCTGTGTTATTACATGTATTAAAGTGGACCTGAATTTAAAAAAAGAGAACTTTGCTATGTTATTTTTTTTCTTTAATGCCTCCAGAGCTTGAGTGCACTTCCTGGTATCAGAGTGAGCCTAGGCACTTCTGTACCTACAGACCGATAGCTGTATACCTGCAATATGTATATAGGGTACTCCTGCCTCTTACTGCAAGTCTCAGGAGATTTTAGTGAGATTTGGTGATGTCACTACTGTGCTGCTCAGTGTTCTATTTGCTGAAGGCTCTATCATGAGGAAGCAAACGCTGTCTCACCCAAGATGGCTACCTCCATACAGAAACACATGGAAGCCATTCACAAAATGCAGGACGTGGTGGAGAACCTTTAGTTTGTCATGCAGCTCCCTGTTTAAAGAGGAAGTAAACCCTGTGTAGGCCCCGACAGCCTCCGCACTTTCTCACTCCGTCACTTCCACCCGATAACTCCTCCCTAACTGGACTGACCCTGGGCATTTAAAGAGGCCTGCCCCCTGCAAATACAGATTGGGGATTGGTCAAAGCTCCCAAAATTACCCCAGGTGACTACACCTCCCCTCTCCATCAGGGAGGCCCTGATGATACCACCTGTGAGTCACCCAGCCCTACCCTGAGCCACTCCCAGTCCAGAATGAAAACAAACAGGCCTAGCCACCAGCTAGGTCTGCTTACATTTTTCTACCCTGCCAGAAAAAAATATCCTCTAGCACCTACCTACCTAGAGGGTGTTGCATAGATAAGGATGTATATCCATCCATCTGTCTCCTTGATTCTTGGAGTAGAGACAGGGGTCTGCTTTATTTCTTGAGAATCCCTCTCTAGTAAGCACTTCATTCAATTTCTCATTCCACATCCTTGCAGATTGTTTAAGACCATAGATGGTCTTCTGAAGTTTACACACAAGATTGTCTCCTTGCTCAAACCCTGGTGGTTTTCATGTAGAGATCATCCTTAATGTCTCCATATAGGAAAGCAGTTTTAAAGGAGAACTCCTGGATTTTCAAAAAATCCCCCTTTAGTACACCCCACCCCCCTACACAAAACACTAAACAGTTATTACATTTGTGAAATTCCTTACCATTGAAGAGAAAAGTCTGATTGAATTTTCAGGAAGTCAGCTCTGATTCAAAAAATGCATCATGTATTCTGCCAGGGAGGATCTGTTAGAACACTGATCGCATCATATCCTCTTGTCTCTCTTGACACTATTGTTAAACTACATTTCCCTTCATGCATTGCACATTTCAATGAATGTGGGAGGGACACTAGGCCTGTACATGGAGCGGAGATCTCGAGCTGACAGGTGTGGTATGTGAAAACACCGCTCACTGTAACTTCCCGCCGCTCATACCGGCAATATGATAGACAGCGCAGAGCGCACTGTTTCAGGTATGAGAGGCAGGAAGTTACAGCGAGCTGTGTTTTCACATACCACACCTGTCAGCTTGAGATTCCCACTCTGTCATGAGTGATCTCTGCTAACTCTCCCCGCTTTGCACGGATGATGGCGGCAGCGGCGGGGGGGTGGAGCGGAGTGGGGGGTGCTGGCAGAGAGAAGGAGGAGGGAGGAGTACACCACCTACATGGGCGGTACAGACCGGAGGCTGTGAGACCCCCCTCCGCCCACTACACTGAACAGGGTGGAAATGGAAATCCATGCTAGCTTTAGTAAACTACAGGTAGGAGTGTCAAGACCGCTGGCTGGGGGGGTACAGGAGGAATAGCCAGCGGTCTTACAAACAGGAAATCACTGTGCAATAACGTTTTTTCAGCAAGTTCAGCAGGCTGCTACAGAGGAACTACAGAGCTCAGAAGAGGACAGATGGCATAGTTGGTGAAGGTAGTAGATCAGCAACAAGTACATGGAAAAAAGTTTTTTTTTCCTGGAGTACTTTAACGTTTAGGTGTTTCACTTGTATGCCCTTCCCGTCTGCAACGCTAAGAAGCAATCTGATGGTGGAGTGCTTTACGATGGGAGCAAATGTTTAATTGTAATCTTCACCAAATTTCTGGGAGTAACCTTTGGCAACTTGTCTGGCTTTGTATTTGTGGATATTCCCTTCTGCGTCTGACTTTACTTTGAAAGTCCACTTACTTCCTATGGTTTTGCGGTTAGGAGGGAGCTCTGTGAGTGTCCAGGTTTTCTTTTCTTGAAGTGACTTTAATTCTTCTTCTGCTGCCTTTCTCCATTTATTGGCTTCACATTTTGGCAGTTATTCTATGTCTTCCCAGGATGTTGGTTCAAGTATGCTCTTTGATTTGACAGTGTATGACAGTTTGTGGGGTGGTATCCTCTTTGTAGTCCGAGTGGATCTTCTGATTTCAGACAGTTCAGCAGGATCTGGTGGGGAACTTGATTTAGGTATTGTGAGTTCCATGTTTGTCTCATCGCTAGTCATGTGGCTTGTCGCTCCTGAGTCTATGCACCAGCCGTGTAGCTTGCCGCTCTGTGTCACTTTAAAGATGCCAATCCATGATGTAAAAATCTTCCAGCATGCTGGTCAATATTTGAAAGAATGCTTATTGCCAAACACTGCAATCAATAAAGTGTGGACTACAGGGATATTTTTCCCTTCCCTCTCACCTATTCTTATTCATGGGGTTTCCAGGTAGTATGGGTAAATTAGTGGTGGCACGTATTTCTATGTGTTGCAATATTACTATGTCCCTGGTTCTTTCTTATATGCTGCTTAAATGATGTATCCTAGATTTTTAGGGGTTTATAACTATCTGTATTTGAAAAAGGACCAATGCAGTGTGTGCAAATCCGCATTTGAGGTGGAAATGGCAGAGTGTGGGACAGATGGTATATAGGGGTATACAGTATGTTATACAATGTCATGCAAATTCCGTGGCTATACATAAAATGTATGCAAACATCTATATCTCTCTAAAAAATGTGAAATCTCCCACATATATAAAATCACATATAAATATCCAATATTATATAAAACTCATATATCAAGTCAACCAGAGGGTCCCAAAGTTCTTGTGAAGTGTTAAGTGCGCAGAAGTGGCAAAATATTTTGTCCAAAGGTATTGGCACCTCAGCCGTTATACCGATGTTCTTCAAAGTGCAACAGTAAGTTTGTATATCGATGGTCCAAAGTGATGAAGTGACTTTTCAAAATAATGAAGTGACTTTCAAAATAAAATCTTCAAATAAATATTATAAGGTGTTCATTTAAAGTAATTCGTGGTGTGCTATTCCAAGCCGTGCGTCGGGTGCTCCCCTCCAGAGAATGAGTACCTGCTTACCGGAAAAACGTTCCCCACTCAAGGGGTCCACGTTTTAGAAGAGGTGCACAGTTCCAGCTGTGCTCTATAAGGATGGCACTCCTCGTTGTCCGCTATCTCTGGTCACAGAGCTTCCTTCACCCTTCTCCTCTCCGTATCCCAAATGCACACCATGCAAAGGCAAAAGACTAGATCTTGTGCAAATATTGCTATTTATTTGAATAAACAAGTAGCTAAAAGCTTACATTATAAAATCAAGTTTGTTAGCTTTAAAGAGACGCCGTGTCTTTAGACAAAGATCTTGGCTATACAGAGACGCCGTGTCTCCTGCGTTCTCCTGGAAAGCGAAAACCGTTTGCAGGCAGGGACCATTGGCACCTTTGGTAGTGTAGCAGAAAATAGGTCCCATTGCTTAGCTGTCCTATTCCTGTGGCTACTGATCCCAGTACCACCTATTCAGGCACTACCAGCCCACCTGGCCGCAGCTGCCCCTTCCCTTGCACTAGCCCTCCTGGCTAAAACTCCACAGTCCTCCCGGACTGACTCTGCATCCATCCCAGACTGCTTGCACCCAGTCCCTTCTGGCATGCCTCTCAGTCCTCTGACTGTATCACTCACCAGCCCCCTGGCTTTCTTCCTCCCTGGAGATATGCCCGGCAGTGTTCTCTTGCTGTCCTATTCTTGCTCTCTTGCCTCCTGGTCAGGATCCCCTTGTGTGTCTTGAAGAGGGGTCCCTTCCGCACTCAAGCCCCGGCCTGAGTTCACCCCCCTCAGACTAGGGGGCTACTCTCAAAGGCCTCCAACAGCCTAACACTCCATCTCCATCTTCCACCCAAACTCCACTGCCACAGCTGGGCTGACCCTGAGTATTTGAGGGGGCCTGCCCCCTGCCAACCCACATGTTGGGGATTGGTCACGGCCCTCATGAATAGAGTTGATCGAACCTCTGGAAGTTCAGGTCCTGCTAGTTCAGCCAAACTTCGGAACAAAGTCCGTGTTCGGGTCCGGACAGAACCCGAACTTTGACCCGGACACCGAACCCCATTGAAATCAATGGGGACCCGAACTTTTAGGCACTAAAATGGCTGTAAAAAAGTCCTGGAAAGTCCTAGAGGCCTGCAAAAGGAAGGAAAATGGAGGTAAGGGTCGGACAAGTGCCCTACAAAGAAATGGGGACAGGGAAATAACTTAAAAGCATTTTTAAGCAAAAATCACATAAAAAAATCAAAAATGGAGGTGGATGTGGACCATCTTCAAACTGTGTGAGAAAAGTCTAAATTAGCTGGGAGAAGCCATATCAGTGTTCTAAAATCATCTTCAAACTGTGTCAGAAAAGTCTAAATTAGCCGGGAGAACCCATATCACTGTTCTACAATTATCTTCAAACTGTGTGTGAAAAGTATAAATTAGCGGGAGAAGCCATATCACTGTTCTACAATCATCTTCAAACTGTGTGAGAAAACTATAAATTAGCAGGAGAAGCCATATCACTGTTCTAAAATCATCTGCAAACTGTGTGAGAAAACTATAAATTAGCCGGGAGAAGCCATATCACTGTTCTAAAATCATCTGCAAACTGTGTGTGAAACCTATAAATTATCCGGGAGAAGCCATATCACTGTTCTACAATTATCTTCAAACTGTGTGTGAAAACAATAAATTAGCGGAAGAAGCCATATGAGTGTTCTAAAATCATCTGCAAACTGTGTGTGAAACTTAAAAATTAGCCGGGAGAAGCCATATCACTGTTCTAAAATCGGCCTATT
>BLSH010126841.1:414348-449006 GCA_018402905.1 Glandirana rugosa | reverse complement strand
GTTAACTATGTTTTCCATTATCGCAACCCTCCATACTCGACTACATCTTTCATTCTGTCACATAATCAATCTTCGTCCTTTCCGAAGGAATTTCTCTTTCCAAAAGTCCCTAACAGATTTCTACCTATCTAATCCACTTTCAGCCTGTCTAACCCCATCCCTCAAGGTTTCCTACCCTCTTCGAGACCTCTTTAGGACCTCCGTTCGTACCCTCCTCCACTGTTCCCTCGATCTCTCGCCTTCCAGAACCCTTCTGGTTTCTTCCACCGAACCAATCTTAAAACTCTGATCCAATCTCTACATCGACCCCCGTCTCAACACCTACCGAAACATTCTCATACCTCCCAACGCTATTACCTTTTGTATCAATTGACCCTCCCTCTGATTCCTCTTGTAGCAAATTGTGATGTAACTGTACTGTCTGCCTTCATTTTGTAAAGTGCTGTGCAAACTGTTGGCACTATATAAATCTTGTATAATAATAATAATAATCATGTCCATGGTCTCACATGCCGAGTGGATAGTATCTCACACAGACTGGCTGATGCATTTCGTGGTACAAACCTCTTCTTCAGAGCCAAACTTACTCTTGTCCAAACCACAAATTATAAACCCAACAATGACATAGTGGAGAGGAAAGTCATGCAGAGATCCGCCCAGTTTTTGGCGTGTGCCCTGTAGAGACGTATTTGCATTCTCCAATCATATGTTTCTCTGGCCGCGTCGGGTCCCACTGCATAACATATAAAGTGATACCCATCCTGTAGGTGACAGTATGTTAATACAACAAGCCACATGCCCTCTCCCCTGTACTCTATTGACATGTGTACTGAATGAATTCCAAGCCATGTATGGGCAGGCTGATTATACATCTATTAATAAACTTGTGTACAACCAGTCTGTCGGGTTTTTCCTAAAAGATCAATGCAGCTATCTATAGCCAGCAACACTGATCATTGAGTTATAATGGTGGGGATGGCTCCCTATGCTTCCTGCCATCAGAATACAAAGGCTCCTCAGGAAGAAATCCCTCATCCGCCTTGTTTAATATTAATATTTGTATGGATCGTATTGGTACTTAGGAAAGAAAAAAAAAAAACTATACTCACTTCTGATCCCTTGTTGCTCAAAAGTAATTGTATATATGTACAGGACAATGATATATGAGATAGGAGCAATCAATATTAAGTGATTGCCTTGTAGTTCTGATTTTCATCCACAAGATGGTGATAGGATCCCCCTCAGCAATGAGCATGTGCAGCGGCCATCTTAGATGGTCAGGTTATAAATAGAGTGACTACAGACATCATTTTCTTTCTGCCATGTGACAGTCATCTACTCTTGGTTGCTCATTTTCTTTGACTTTTTTTTACCTCTGATGTAGCTCTAGTTGAAGAGTGAAACATGTTAGGTTTGGGTGATTTTATTTTGGGAGCACCTTCTGACTTTAAGTTCACATGATTTAATGCTTGTCATGACACGTTCCTTCCCCCTCCTTTTTCATTTTTGTGGGATGAGATATGCCACATGCAGTCTTTATTATTAGAGAAGCTTTTTTGTGGATATGGTGATATATGGGGCTCATCCATTAGTAGTGACTTGTGTCCACATGGATGAGTATACCTGTGTTACATATCTGAGAGAGAGATATTTTTATTGGAGCAGAAGACAGATAGGCCATATCTTCAGTAAGACAGTATTTATTAGTATATGTTCTCTTTTTTTGTTCATCTCATATTTATATGTAGCTAGTAGATAGGAGAAGAGACAGATGTACCCTCATATCTTTTTACAGATTGGTCTTGGTGAGTAAGCCTTGAGTTTATATATCCTCTAAATAGCCTGGGGCCTTTATATTGAATGTAGGAGGATACAATAACCCTCATATTGTCTATATGTATATATCAAGAGAAGTTTCACAAATTTAACTTGGTAGGTGTAAACATTACCATCAGGGATGGGCCGAACACCTCCCCGTTCGGTTCGCACCAGAACATGCGAACAGGCAAAAAATTTGTGCGAACATTTGAACACCATTAAAGTCTATGGGACCCGAACATGAAAAATCAAAAGTGCTCATTTTAAAGGCTTATATGCAAGTTATTTCCCTAAAAAGTCTATGGGGCCTGGGTACTGCCCTAGCGGGCATGTATCAATGCAAAAAAAAGTTTTTGAATTGATTGTTTTATCAGGAGCAGTGATTTCAATAATGCTTAAAGTGAAACAATAAAAATGAAATATTCCTTTAAATAATGTGCCTGGGGGTCCCCTCTAGTCTGCCTGTAAAAGGACGCACCTCTGTGATGTTTAGAACAGTGCTAGAGCAAAATGACATTTGTAAAGGAAAAATGTCATTTAAAACCACTCATGGCTGTAATGTATTGCCGGCTCCCAGCAATATACAGGTGATACTCGAAAAATTAGAATATTGTGCAAAAGTTCATTTATTTCAGTAATGCAACTTAAAAGGTGAAACTAATATATGAGATAGACTCATTACATGCAAAGCAAGATAGTTCAAGCCGTGATTTGTCATAATTGTGATGATTATGAACTTTTGCACGATATTCTAATTTTTTGAGTATCACCTGTAGAAAAAGAATCACTGAACAAATTTACGTAGGGTCCCCCCCCCCCAGTCCATACCAGGCCCTTCTGGCCTGGTATGGATTTTAAGGGGAACCCTGTGCCAAAATTTTAAAAAAAATTGACGTGGGGTTCCCCCTAAAATCCAAACCGGACCCTTATCCAAGCATGCAGCCTGGCCAGCCAGGATAGGGAGGGATGAGCGAGCACCCCCCCTCCTGAACCATACCAGGCTAAATGCCCTCAACATGGGGAGTATGGGAGTGCTCCACGGCGGCAAAGTCGCTGCGAATGCCCCATAATGTTCCAAATTTGACTCGAACTGCGGGCCCATCCCTAATTACCACAGGTAGAACTTTGGTTCATATACAGAATAATGGCATTGACCTCACCCTATAGGCATACCTGTTATGATTTATAGTAAATGTTACGTTTTAGATAAGTGACCTTTTGATCCATATGGAAGCACCCTCATCTAGTTCTAGTTCATTTTTGCCACAGTTAAGTGTTATTGATATGACAGGCTTTTGTATATTTATAATCAATACTGTCCACCTAATAGATGACTCGAGAAGCTCTGCCCACCTACAAGCTAACATCAATCTCGGCGTACTGCTTTACACATTACATCCCGGAGCAAAGATAATAATAATAATAAACTTTATTTTATATAGCGTCTTTAAGACCCCTTTCACACCAGGGCTGCCTGAGCATTAGCAGTAAAACACCGCTAATTTGTGGAGCTTTACCGCTTGTTATAGCGGTGTTATGGCGCCGCTATTTGGGCGGTGGCGGTGCGCTTTTAACCCCCCCACAAGGGGTTAAACATGGGTTAAAAGTGCCAGTTAGCGGCGCTACTGAAGCGGTGTTCTGCGCTTCGGGAGTGCTGCCCCATTATTTTTAATGGGCAGGGGCTCCCACACTGCTGCAAAGATGCAGCTTGAAGGACTTTTTTTTACCGTCCCGCAAGCGCACCGCCCCAGTGTGAAAGCACTCGGGCTTTCACACTGGGGTGTATTGGGGAGAGTTTTTCAGGTGCTTTTTAGTCGCTATTTTTAGTGCAAAAGCGCCTGAAAAACGCCTTGGTGTGAAAGGGGTCTAAAGGTGGCTTCTCAAAGCACTTTACAAGGAAAACACAAGAAATACACAGGATAACAGGAAATACACATGATAGAACACAAGAAATACACAAGAAATACACAGGATAACATAACATAAAGGATAAAGGGACAATTAAGTGAAAGCTTGTCTAAAGAAAAAAGTTTTTAGATTTGATTTGAATGAGTTTAGAGAAGAGGACTCTGACATTCTTAGGAATGTCCAAATTCCATAGCTTTGGAGCATAGCAGGAGATGGCTCGGTCCCCCATTGAATGTAAGTAAGGGGGACACACAGTAAACCAGAATTTGAGGAGCGGAGGTTACGAGGTGGGGAGTAAGTTGAAAAAAGTTCAGAGAGATAATGGGGTGCTGAGTCTTGAAGAGCCTTGTAGGTGAGCAAGAGGATCTTAAAATCTATGCGAAACATGACGGGTAGCCAGTGCAAGGACTCCAGGATAGGGGTAATATGATCACTTGTACCAGACCTAGCCAGGATTCTGGCTGCAGAATTTTGAACATATTGGATTGGATTTAGGTACCCCAGCAAGTAGACCATTGCAGTAGTCAAATCGGGAGAACACAAATGTATGGATCAGCTTTTCAGCTACAGTGTATGATAGCATGGGACGCAGCCGAGCAATGTTTCTGACAACATTTTGTACATGTGGCTCAAAGGTTAGACCAGTATAAAATATCGCCCCTAGATTTTTCAATTTGGACTGAAGCTCAAGTACAGTGCCATCTATAGATAAGCTATTTGGACTGGCCTTACGTAATTGATGGGGGGTGCCAATAAGCATGACTTCAGTCTTGTCACAGTTTAATTGAAGGAAATTATGGGCCATCCAATTTATTATATCACTAATACAGTTAGATAGGAGAGAAGCAGCCAAAGTAGAATCTGGTTTAGTGTGGATGTATATCTGAGTTTCATCAGCATAGAAGTGATACTTGAGCCCATGTGATCTAAGCATTTGGCCAAGTGGAAACATGTATATGCTAAAAAGTAAGGGACTCAAGATTGAGCCCTGAGGAACACCGTACTTGACTGGGCCAGTTTCAGACTTGAATCCACCAAGAGAAACAAAGTGACAGCGATAAATGAGATATGATAGATAGATAGATAGATAGATAGATAGATAGATAGATAGATAGATAGATAGATAGCTCAGAGGGCATGGATCAAGAGAGAAAGAGGGATAAACAATAGAAGAGATAGATGAGATTAGGAGATAGATAGATAGATAGATAGATAGATAGATAGATAGATAGATAGATAGATAGATAGATAGATAGATAGATAGATAGATAGATGGGATAAGTAGAAGAGATGGATGGAGCCATGAAATATGGATGAGATTGGATGAGGTTACAAGAAATAGATAGATAGATAGATAGATAGATAGATAGATAGATAGATAGATAGATAGATAGATAGATAGATAGATAGATGTAATGGTTGATCATCCCTGGTAACACAAGTAACTTTGTTACTATTGCAACCCTATCTATGGACACGTATTTCCAAAGTTATTATTATTAAACATCTGTGCCAAGATACCATTCCAGATTTGTGCTGCTGTGAAGAGATATTACAGTGAATAAGAGCTGGCAATCGATGCAAGTAATGAACAATGCTGTCTGCTGAGTACCATTAGTGAATCATTTTCAAAAAGCAGGCTCCACAGCGTGTCTATTTGTCCACTTCTACCAGACTATAATGTGTGTGTTCATGAAAAATATTGGTAAGCCTACCAATACCAAAAAAACACATTTCAGTGCAGAGGTGAAACTGGATGCAAGATGGATACAGGACTGTGGGATGAAAGGGATGCAAGTACTAGGGGAAGCTTAGGGTTCTATTAAATACCACATGCTTTTACGCACATACTCTAAATAAGACCTAGGTGCTACCCCATCATTAATACATGCACAGAAATATATCTTGATATAATTACTTAGTGTCAGTGTAAATTAGATATGCAGCCAAAAATATCTACATTTATACAGAACTGAATAAGACACCTGAGGGTCAGGTTCAGGCACCAGGGTTAAATGCCACAGTACCAAAATTCAAATTATACAAATCGTGATAATGTCTCCTTATATTTTCCCTCTTCTGTCCACCTCCAGGTATTTGGAGTTAAATTAAGGAAGGAAATTGAAGGGGGTAGGGACACAGGCAGCGTTTTGTTAGTCTGTATCAACTGCTGAGAACTTTACTTTGATAGCAAGCCATAATGTACCCTGAGGGGGCATCACCACATCCTTTGTCATTCACTGGACTGTTTTGAAGAGCAGAGCTGATGTCATTACAACAGTGATGCTCTTTGCATCATCAAGGACTGGACTGGAAAAAAGGTGAAATGTAGGAGGCCTGTGGAGGAAAAACATACAAACTTTTGCTCTCAGCCTCCTCCAAATCTCCAAGATCCTTTTATTTCCGCTGCTGTGATCCAACTTCCTGTTAGATGGTAACTATTTTTCTCTATAGTCCCCCTGTATGTAGGAACATAGCCACCTTTTCATGCTTGCTTCTGAGATGGACTATGGGATTTGTAGTGTCCATAGAGCTATGCATATGACCACAACTAACGCACTGCTCGTTCCAAACCAACAGAAGTGATGGGGAAAAGGAGAGATTCAGAAGATCACAGAAGACGTTACAAGGAGGCAAAAACACAATAAAAATGAATAAATAATTTCTCGGCCACTTTAACAGCTTCCCATGCAGCTACCTACCAGTACATCGCTGGATTAGAAGGGTGATATCTTGGTCATCACTGCAGTGATGACCAAAATATTTTTTAGAGCCAGTGATTCTCATCACTGTAATCCTAGAGGCTAAGAAGCCACTGGATCAATTTTATTGGAAGTGGAAGGGGATTCCACCCCCCTCCTGCCGCCACTGCTACCTTTACTGGGCTCTCCGGGTAAGGATGTAATTGGTGGCATACAGTTCCTGGAACACAGTGACCTCTCACAGTTCCTCACTTGATGTTTTTCCTTCCACTGTGTGACATCAGAAACCGGAAGCAATGAGGATTTTGCCACTTCTGTTTCGTTCTCATACAAACAAACTGTTACTAGCTTGAACAAGCATCTGTTCAAGTTGATCTTGGTTTGATCAGATGCATTTAAGACCAGAGGATAGATCTGGGAATCTAATACACCCCTAATGTCTCCATAGAGAAGAGCTGTAATAGCCCATGCCAGTACAAGCAATGTTGTTCATCCCTTATGATAGCAATAAAAGAAATAAAAAAATAAAGATACAGTGTATTTTTAAAAAATAAAATAAATAATAATAATAAAAAAGAATCAAAGCACCCCCTCATTCTCCGGTGCTCAGGTACAAATGTGAAAGCATATGTAGGTCCCTCACACATATGTAAACAGCGATCACACCACACATGTGAGGTATCGCTGCAAAGGTCAGAGCAAGGGAAATGATTTTAGCGCCAGACTTCCTCTATAACTCTAAATGGATAACCTGTAAAGGCTTTTAAAGCAATATCTTTGGAGATTTTTAGGTACTGTAGTTTGGCGCCTTTCCACGGGCAGATACAGTTTTAAGGTGTGACATGTTTGGCATCTCTTTACTTGGCCTAACATCATCTTTTACATTTTACCAAACAATTGGGAATTATATTGTGCTTTTGTGCAGTAAAATTAATTTAAGTGTATATTTCTAAAAGAATTGCATTTGGAAAAACGCTGCACAAATATTGTGTGACATAAAAATATAATACACCCACCATTTTATTCACTAGGGCTTCTGCTAATGCATATGCATATATATATATATATAACACCAGAATAGATACAATGTGAAAACAGTGTCTCTAATAATGGACAAGTATCCAGAGCAGCGCTTCTTCACACTTTTGCAAGATGACAGCTGATTCCAACAGACAACAAATGAGGACAGCACACCGTGAGGATTTGAGAGATAAGATAGATGTGAACACAGTTCTAGGTAGTATTCATGCACCATCCACCATCAAGCTACACCTCGTTGACCACTCCCCCAGGACTTGCACTTACCGAATAACAGTAAAACTGCGCCTTAGTGGATAAGCCAAACTCTCTCCTCTAGATAACATCAGGTGTTTTGGTCCCGCTCAGGCATGCAAAAAAACCAAATCGCTAGACATAGTGTAGTAGCCTAAAATGGTTTATTAAATGCCCCCCGCTCATTCATACACTTACAGAATATATATTAAAAGCTTGCATAAAACAATCCACAGTTTGCAGTACTTCACCGCTATATCTGGAAGTTCGAGCCGCGGCTTCTCTCATCAGTCTGGAGCTCCGCTTCCTAGCGATGGAACGCAATCATCACTTCCTAATGCCGCTGGGTCACGCCCTGATGCGTTTCATCTTTACAACTTCAACTGAGACCCTCAGGAAGCTGAGCTCAGGACTGGTGAGAGAAGCCACGGCTCGAACTTCCAGATAAAGCGGTGAAGTACTGCAAACTGTGGATTGTTTTATGCAAGCTTTTAATATATATTCTGTAAGTGTATGAATGAGCAGGGGGCATTTAATAAACCATTTTAGGCTACTACACTATGTCTAGCAATTCAGTGTTTTTGCATGTGCCTGAGCGGGACCAAAACACCTGATGTTATCTACAGGAGAAAGTTTGGCTTATCCACTAAGGCGCAGTTTTACCGTTATTCGGTAAGTGCAAGTCCTGGGGGAGTGGTCCATGAGGTGCAGTTTGACGGTGGATGGTGCACGAATACTACCTAGAACTGTGCTCACATCTATCCTATCTCTCCAATACTCGTGGTGTGCTGTCCTCATTTGTTGTCTGTTGGAATCAGCTGTCACCTTGCAAAAGTGTGAAGAAGCGCTGCTCTGGATGCTTGTCCATTATTAGAGACACCGCTTTCACATTGTATCTATGTTATGCACTTATATGATTTAGCAGCAGCTGAGCTGGACTGGAACTTATTAGAATCCATTGACGCTGAAGGATTATAGGAGGGCGGTCATAATCTGTTTTATATAATATACATTGCACTGGTTTTATATTAAGCACTCTATGCACTTTAAGTGAGGTTATAAAAGTTTGACTTCTCCTGTCCATTAAAAATCTAAGTACAAGTGATGTCCTTTGCTTTTATTGCCTGATTGGCATTCAGTTGCTTGGTAACATTGGCACTCATTGTCAGGTTTTTTCTGCTTTCCAATATAAATTCAGATTTTTAAAAAAAAAACAGCTGCAGTGTAACAAAAGCATCTAATGGTGCAATACATTAGAGCTAGAACAGTTGAGCGAAACCGAACTGTAAAGTTTGGGTTTGTACCGGACTTTAGGGTGTCCGTGTCCCAAACCCGAACCCGGACATTTGAGAAAAAGTCCGGGTTCGGGGTTCGGGTATTTTTTCGCGGGAGAGGATCCTACTGCTGCTGTGAGGGACAGATTAGCTTTAAAAAATCATCTCATACTAGTGTAGGGAGAGGATGCTGCTGCTGCTGCTGTGAGGGACAGATTAGCTTTAGAAAATCTGTTAAAAAAAGCGATTTATTGGTGGGTGGGTGCTTTTTGTTTGCTAGAGTACATTTTGTTTGCTAAGCAAAGTGCCTCATATAAAACCTAAGCAATTTTCTGTTTGTTAGGCGGGCGTTTGCAGCCATTTAATCGTGTTCTGTTAGTTCAGTTGGCAACATTTTGGCATATTTGAATACTGCTTTTACATTGCAGTTAGACAAATTAAACATTTTTTTTTTTTTGTGCAAAATATGACATTTGCGGCCAGCGGGGCATTTCTTGCACAAAATTAAAAAGTGTGTCAACATTGCTGGTTTAAAAAAAAAAATAGTGCTACATAGTACATTTGCACCTTGCTATGCATTTCTTGTACAAAATTAAAAAGTGTGTCGATATTGCTGGTTTAACCACTTACCAACCGGAAGGTTTTCCAGCTTTAGGACCAGAGCACTCTTTGCGATTCGGCACTGCATCGCTTTAACTGACAATTGCGCGGTCGTGCGACGTTGCACCCAAACAAAATTTGCGTCCTTTTTTTCCCATAAATAGAGCTTTCTTTTGGTGGTATTTGATCACCTCTGCTTCATTTCTGTTCGCCGCTATAAACAAAAGAAGAGCGACCATTTTGCAAAAAAACCCAAATTTCTTACTTTTTGCTGAAATTCAAATCCAAAAAAAATATATAAAAAAACATTTTTTTTCCACCAGTTTTGGCCGATTTATATTCTTCCTCATATTTGTGATAAAAAAAATCACAATTGGCATTTATTGATTGGTTTGCGCAAAAGTGGCCGCGTTTACGGATGATGAGAATTCATATTTCTGGGGTTTTTATTTTTTTTTTATTTTTTACTAGTAATGGCGGCGATCTGCGATTTTTAGCAGTACTGCGATATTGCAGCAGACATGTTGGATATTTTTGACACTTTTTTGGGACCAATGACATTTATTCAGCGATCAGAAATTGAAATGTCCACTGATTACTGTATAAATGCCATTGACAGTGAAGGGGTTATGCTGGGGGGGGAGCTAGGGGTTAAGTGTGTTCCCTGGGTGTGTTCTTACTGTGGGGGGGTTGGGCTACCATGGGCATGAGAGATCTAACTGATCCCAGTGACAAGGATCAGTAGATCTCCCATGCCTGCACTAACAGAATGGGGAACCGCCGTGTTTACATTGGCGGTTCCCCGTTCTTTGCCTGTGGCCGCTCATCGCGGCTCGCCGGTGGACATCAGGTCTGCCCAAGCCGCGGGCACACTCAGGAGTGCGGCGGGCGCGCACGCGCCCCCTAGCGGCCGTTCGCAGATCGTCATCTTTTTACGGCGATTCGCGTACAGCAACCCGACTGCCGCCATGAAAACACGGCAGGCGGTCGGTAAATGGTTAAAAAAAAAAAACTAGAGCTACATAATACATTTGCACCTTGCTGTGCATTTCTTGCACAAAATTATAATTGTGTCTACATTGCCGGTTTAAAAAATAATATAAATTTGTGCTAAATAGTACATTTGCGTCCAGAATGAGGAGAACTTCAAATAAGGGACTTGGTCATGGTGCTGCTGGTGTTGGTGGTGTTGGTGAAGCTCCTGTTGCAAGGAGAGGACGTGGTCGATCTGTGCCAGCTACACGCACAAGTGAAACACCTTCCTCAGGTGCGGCCCGAATGCCGCTCAACGAATGGTGAGGCCAGAACAAGTACAGGCGATAGTAGATTGGGTGGCTGACAATGCCTCCATGCCTCCAGTTCCTTCACATTGTCTCCCACCCAGCCCCCTGGCTGAAAGCTCAGAGTTGGCACCTGAACCCCATGGCCATCTGTCTTTCACCTCAGACCCTTGTAAATCAGACAAGCAGTCTGAGCCCCAAGTCATGCAGCAGTCTCTTATGCTTTTTGATGACTCTGCTGGTGTGCTTTCCATGGGCCATCCACATAGCCCTGCCCCAGAAGTGGAAGACATTGAGTGCACCGATGCCCAACCACTTCTGTTTCAGGATGAGGACATGGAAACACCACTGCAGCACGTCTCTGATGATGACGAAACACAGCTACCAACTGCTGCGGCTTTCTACACTGTGCAGACTGACAAGGAGGGCAGTGGTGAAGAGTGGGTGGAAAATGATGTGGAGGATGATGAGGTCCTAGACCCCACATGGAATGAAGGGCATGTGAGTTACGTGTGCAGTTTGGAGGAAGAGGTGGTGGTCGCACAGAGGCACCAGCACAGCAAAAGAGGAAGCAGGTTGCAAAAGCGGAGCGACTGTCCCCTTGACAGTAAGCCTGCTACTACCCACCGCACCCAGGGACCTAGCACACCAAAGGCAGCTCAAAGGCGTTCCCACGCTGTGCAATCAGAGCCTGAAGCGAGGCATACATATTCTAAACCTGAGCACAACCTGCATGACCAGGCATCTGCATGCAAAGCATGAGCCGCAGTGGAATAAGCACCTCAAAATCCAAGAAAGGTCTCGGGCTCCTCCTGCTTCCTCTTCTGCTGCTGCTTCGGCCTCTTCCTCTACCTCTACAGTGCCAGTGTCACCTGCCACCCAGCAAACAGACGTTGCAGGTGACAAAATTTCTGGCCTTTGAAATGCTGTCATTCCGTCTGGTGGACACAGACAGTTTTAAAAACCTGATGGCGGTGGCTGTCCCACAGTACGTGGTTCCCAGCCGCCACTACTTTTCCAGGTGAGCCATCCTTTCCCTGCACAAACAAGTCGGGGATAAGATCAAGTGTGCACTGCGCAACGCCATCTGTGGCGAGATACATGGACCAGTAAGCACGGGCAGGGACGCTATATCTCGCTAACTGCACACTGGGCAAATGTAGTGGTGGGTGGGCCTGAGGCGGATAGCAGTTTGGCGCATGTCTTTCCTCCACTGAGGATTGCAGGGCATTTCTCTTTGCCTCCTGTTGCCTCCTCCTCCTACTCCGCTTCCTCCTCCTCTACCACCTCCTCATCCGGTCAGCGTAACACCTTCTCCACCAACTTCAGCACATCCTGGGGAAATGACAGCAGGCTGTTTTAAAACTGATATGTTTGGGGGATAAACCCCAAACTGCGCAGGAGCTGTGAACGGGCATTGAACAACAGACCAATGAGTGGTTGTTGCCATTGAGCCTCAAGCCCGGCCTGGTGGTGTGCGATAATGGGTGAAATCTCGTAGCAGCTCTGGGCCTAGCTGGTTTGATGCACATCCCTTGCCTGGCGCATGTGCTGAATTTGCTGGTGCAGAAATTTCTAAAAAACTACTCGGATATGTCAAAGCTGCTGCAGAAAGTGCAGGCCGTCTGTGCACACTTTCGGTGTTCTAACCCTGCTGCTGCTCGCCTGTCTGCATTGCAGCTGAACTTTGGCCTTCCCGCTCACCACCTCCTATGCAACGTGCCCACAAGGTGGAACTCCAGCTTGCACATGCTGGAGAGACTGTGCGAGCAGCAGGCAGTAATGGAGTTTCAGCTGCAGCACGCACGGGTCAGTCGCTCTGTGGAACAGCACCACTTCACCACCAACGAGTGGGCCTCCATGCGAGACCTGTGTACCATATTGCGGTGTTTCGAGTACTCCACCAACATGTCCAGTGCCGATGATGCTGTTCTCAGCATTACTATCCCACTTCTATGTCTCCTTGAAAAAAACACTTTGGGTGATGATGGAAGAGAATGTGGAACAGGAGGAAGAGGAGGAGGAAGAGGGGTCATTTCCACGGTTATCAGGCCAGCCATTCACAAGTGGCTCGGAGGGTGGGTTCTTGCACCAGCATAGGCCAGGTAAAAAATTTTCAATCCAGGGCACAGTTCTGGAGGATGAGGAGGACGAGGATGATGATGAGGAGGAGGAACCGTGTTCACAGAAGGGTGGCACCCAACGCAGCTTGTGGGCATCACTGGAGCATGGCTGGGGGGATACAGAGGACACAGATGATACACCTCTCACAGAGGACAGCTTGTCTTTTCCTCTGGGCAGCCTGGCACACATGAGCGACTACATGCTGCAGTGCCTGCGCAAGGACAGCCAAGTTTCCCGCATTGTAACTTGTGCTGATTACTGGGTGGCCACCCTGCTGGATCCCCGTTACAAGGACAACGTGCCATCCTTAATTCCCCCACTGATCGGAAGATGTGCGACTACAAGCGCACGCTGGTAGACGCGCTGCTGAGGGCATTCACAAATGACACCGGGGGCTCAGTGGAAGCACAAGGCGAAGGCAGAGCAGGATGAAGAGGTCGTCAACGCAGCTATGGCACCGCCAGCACCTCAGAAGGCAGAGTTAGCATGGCCGAAATGAGGAAAAGCTTTGTCAGCAGCTTGCCACAACAAACAGCACCACTAGCTGATAGGCAATGTCTTAGCAGGAGGCAGCATTTCAGCAACATGGTGGAACAGTATGTGTGCACACACCTACACGTACTGACTGATGGGTCTGCCCCATTCAACTTCTGGGTCTCCAAATTGGGCACATGGCCTGAGCTTGCCCTTTATGCCTTGGAGGTGCTGGCCTGCCCTGCAGCCAGTGTATTGTCTGAATGTGTGTTTAGCATGGCAGGGGGAGTTATCACAGACAAGCGCAGCCGCCTGTCCACAGCCAACGTGGACAAGCTAACGTTTATTAAAATGAACCGGGCATGGATCCCACAAGACTTGTCTGTACTTTGTGCAGAATAGACATTTATACCGGCCGCACACAGCCATTGGTATACTTAAGTGAACTTATTCTTTTTTTTTTTTTTTTATAGAACCTAAGTCTTTATTGGAATTTGTAACAGGAGAAACATGAAAAATAAACCATGCTACATTTTATATAGAAAAAGTGAACCCGTGCTAGAACATCTCTGGGTTTGTCTGCAGATAGTGATCTTTTTTTTTTTTTAATATGTCTCAATATTTTGGGGGCTACCCCAATTGGAAAAAAAAACAAACAAACAAAAAACTGTGTTGGCTACCTCCTCCTCCTCCACCGCCACTTCCACCTACACCGCCACGGTCACCGCCTCCTCAACCTCCTACTCCACATCCACCTCCTCTTCCATTTTTTATTTTTTTGTGTGATTTTAACTTAAAAATTATTTTAAGTTATTTCCCTATCCACATTTGTTTGCAGGGCACTTGTCCTACTCTTACCCCCATTTTGCTTCCTTTTGCAGCCCTCTAGCCCTTTCCAGGACTTTTTTAGAGCCATTTTAGTGCCCAAAAGTTCGGATCACCATTGATTTCAATGTGGTTTGGGGTCAAGTTCGGGTCAAGTTCAGGGACAAACTCGAACTTTTTCGCGAAGTTCGGCCGATCCCGCCGAACTCGAACATCCAGGTGTCCGCTCAACTCTAACATTTGCTGTTCTCTTGAGTGCTAGGTTGTGGACAAGCCATAAAGTTTTGCTTTGCAACATACATTTGAATTAGCAGTACTGGATTTGGGAGAAATAGATTCTGGTGTGCTTTGCCACTGGTTACATTTTGGAAAGTAAAGTTTCCACAGGCCAAATATTATTTTCAGGAAAATTAAAGTAAGGCTCAGGATAAAGGTGATTAAAAATATCTGAGCAACAAATATCTACATTTATGAATGATGAATATATTGATTTTTTATGTTTTATTTCATTGTATTTCAAATATTTCTCACCTACTCCTATTACTCTGAACAATCTTAAAGTTTGAATACTTAGTTTGTGAAGATCCCTGCACCTTTACTTCCTTGAATTCTGTAAACCATATTCATTATGTCCTGTTAGCAGAGCAGGCACTGCTGTGTCACACATTTCACAGAGCCTGCCTTCTAAACTACAGAGGTGTTGAGAGGAGGACTTTCAGGAGGCAGAATCAGTACAGGAATCAGCACTTGCAGGCAGCAGGTACCATGGGACATGTAGTCCATATGAATTGAAAATAAAAAGCAAAGGATAAGCTGCAAAGCATGCAGGGAGTCCAAGAACTTCTGGAAAGAGATGGCCAGCAGACAGACAGCACACACAATATGAAAAGAGTTTTTTAATAAGCTTATATAGGATTGGCAAAACAAACCACTGTTTTTATTGCTATTACAATGACAATAGTATAAATGTTTATACTGAGATCATAAAACTACTTCAAAACTGTACTCTGATCACAAGATTATAGAAATTGCAAAAGCAAAGAATTACAAAGGAAAACCTAAATTCCCTATGTGACTGGGACTTTTGTGTGATTTCCTATCTCCAGAAGCCCCCCTGGTAACAGCAACCGAATGCCAATGACACTCTGCTTATAGAGCTTGATAGACAGGTGAACAAACACTGAAATATAGCATTTAAAATTGTATATTATCGAAGTATTTATGTTTAAACAGTGCCTTGAAAAAGTATTCCTACCACTCGAAATTTTCCACATTCTTTCATGTTACAGCCAAAAACACAAATGTTTTTCATGGGGATTTTATGTGATAGATCAACACAAAGTGGCACATAATTGTGAAGTGGAAGGTAAATGATAAATAATTTCAATTTTTTTACAAATAAATATCTGAAAGTGTGGCGTGCATTTATATTCAGCCCCCTTTACTCTGCTACCCCTAACTAAAATCTAGTGGAACCAATTGCCTTCAGAAGTCCGCTAATTAGTAAATTGAGTACACTTGTGTGTAATCTAATCTCAGTACAGCTGTTCTGTGAACCCCTCAGAGGTTTGTTAGATAACCTTAGTGAACAAACAGCATTATGAAGGCCAAGGAACACACCAGACAGGTCAGGGATAAGGTTGTGGAGAAGTTTGAAGCAGGGTTTGGTTATAAAAAAATCCCAAGCTTTGAACATCTTATGGAGCACTGTTCAATCCATCATCCAAACTACCAAGAAATGGGCGTCCACCTAAACTGTCAGGCCAGGCAAGGAGAGCATTAATCAGAGAAGCAGCCAAGAGACCCATGGTAACTCTGGAGGAGCTGTAAAGATCCACAACTCAGGTGGAAAAATCTGTCCACGGGACAACTATTAGTCATGCACCCCACAAATCTGGCCTTTATGGAAGAGTGGCAAGAAGAAAGCCATTGTTGAAAGAAAGCCATAAGACGTCCCATTTGCAGATTGCGAGAAGCCATGTGAGGGACACAGCAAACATTTGGAAGAAGGTGCTCTGGTCAGATGAGACCAAAATTTAACTTTTTGGCCTAAAAGCAAAACGTTATGTGTGGTGGAAAACTAACGCTGCACATCACCCTGAACACACCATTCCAGCATCATGTTGTAGGGATGCTTTTCTTCAGCAAGTACAAGGAAGCTGGTCAGAGTTGATTGGAAGATGGATGGAGCCAAATACAGGGCAATCTTTTTTTTTTTTTTAAAGGGTAAATTTGTTCATGTTTCAAGAATAAAAAAATGACAACATCCAACTCTTATCTTTCACTTAGCATACTGTACATGAAATCTGTAACCTTACATGTCTCCCATTACAAGAAATCTGTTTGTGCTATATTTTTACACGTACTCTCACGGTCACATCCATCGTACTCTATATACTGTTATATCTTTATAGTGTTATTTTTGATAAAACAGTAAACAAACTTAACATTCAACAGGTTTTCGATTCAGCCTTACATGTTAAATACATAGTTCACCATAGGTAATATATTAAGGTACCATCTATTCTCACTCACTCCAAAACAGTACCCTCACATATCGTCAAATATTTTATTAAGGCCTCTTGTCTATTATGTTTACACCTCTATATTCCCAGACACTGATTTGATTCACCCGGCCCATATTTTGTTAATTTTTTTAGGGCAACCCCTAGCATTATAGCTTAGCTTATATTTGGGTAATGCACCATTGATTAGGTCCACCCAAAAGCAAAGGGACAGGGGTTTCGGTCCTTCCATTTTAAAGCTAATGCTTTTTAATACAGGGCAATCTTAGAAGAAAACCTGTTAGAGTCTGCACAAGACTTGAGACTGGGGTGGAGGTTCACTTTCCAGCAGGACAACGACCCTAAACATACAGCTAGAGGTACAAATGGAATGGTTTAGATCAAAGCATATTCAGGTGTTAGAATGGCCTAGTCAAAGTCCAGACCTAAATCTAATTGAGAATCTGTATCAAGACTTGAAAATTGCTGTTCACGGATGCTCTCCATCCAATCTGACAAAATATAATATATTTTGACTTACTAGTCCTTAGAAGTGGTGGCTTCATTCGTTTTCCATTTTTTAAAAGTACAGAAATCCAGTATCATGAAAACTCCTACAGTATCTCACAAAAGTGAGTACACCTATCACATTTTTGTAAATATTTTATTATATCTTTTCAACAACACTGAAGAAATGTCACTTTGCTACAATGTAAAGTAGTGAGTGTACAACTTGTATAACAGTGTAAATTTGCTGTCCTCAACATACAGCCTTTAATGTCTAAACCGCTGGCAACAAAATTGAGTACACCCTAAGTGAAAATGTCCCAATTAGGCCCAATTAGGCATTTTCCCTCCCCAGTGTCATATGGCTCGTTAGTCTTACAAGGTCTCAGGTGTGAATGGGGAGCAAGTGTGTTAAATTTAATGTTATCGCTCTCACTCTCTCATACTGGTCACTGGAAGTTCAATATGGCATCTCATGGCAAAGAATTCACTGAGCATCTGAAAAAAAGAATTGTTGCTCTACATAAAGATGGGCTAGACTATAAGAAGATTGCCAAGACCCTGAAACTGAGCTGCAGCACAGTGGCCAAGACCATACAGCCATTTAACAGGACAGGTTCCACTCAGAACAGGCCTTTCCATGGTCGACCAAAGAAGTTGAGTGCACGTGCTCAGCGTCATATTGAGAGGTTTTCTTTGGGAAATATATGTATGAGTGCTGCCAGCATTGTTGCTGAGGTTGAAGGGGTGGGGGGGTCAGCCTGTCAGTGCTCAGACCATACGCCGCACACTGCATCAAATTGGTCTGCATGGCTGTTGTCCCAGAAGGAAGCCTCTTCTAAAGATGGTGCACAAGAAAGCCCACCAAACAGTTTGTTGAAAACAAGCAGACTAAGGACATGGATTACTGGAACCAAGTCCTGTGGTCTGATGAGACCAATATAAATGTATTTGGTTCAGATGGTGTCAAGCGTGTGTGGCCAGGGGAGGAGTACAAAGAAAAGTGTGTCTTGCCCTACAATCAAGCATGGCGGTGGGAATGTCATGGTCTGGGGCTGCATGAGTGCTGCCGGCACTGGGGAGCTACAGTTCATTGAGGGAACCATGAATGCCAAAGTCTACTGTGAGATACTGGAGCAAAGCATGATCCTCTCCCTTTGGAGACTGGGCTGCAGGGCAGTATTCCAACATGATAACGATCCCAAACACACCTCCAAGATGACCACTGCCTTGCTAAAGAAGTTGAGGGTAAAGGTGATGGACTGGCCAAGCATGTCTCTAGACCTAAACCCTATTGGGCATCTGTGGGGCATCCTCAAATGGAAGGTGGAGGAGTGCAAGGTCTCTAACATCCACCAGCTCCGTGATGTCATCATGAAGGAGTGGAAGAGGACTCCAGTGGCAACCTGTGAAGCTCTGGTGAACTGCACAAGAGGGTTAAGGCAATGCTGGAAAATAATGGTGGCCACACAAAATATTGACACTTTGGGCCCAATTTGGACATTTTCACTTAGGGGTGTACTCACTTTTGTTACCAGCGGTTTAGACATTAATGTGTGCTTTATCATCCTACAACAAAAAGTGCATTACTGGCAAAATTATCAGGTGACACTAAATGGAAAAAGCCTTAAAAAGGAAACTAATGCAGCCACTAAGAACTGGTGAGTTGCAATATATTACATTTTTTGTTTTGAAGATACTCAGAATGTCTGTAAATTCATAAGCTCATTTACAGTTCTGCGCATAAAAAATGAATGCTTTTTCAATATTCTTTTTTATACATCGCAATTCATTTTCTTTGTGGAGGGTATTTATGTAACACCCCTTGCATTAAAATACATTTATTGTGAATAGTGTATGTGGTATACCCGATTGTTAAATGCATTTGCTGAAAAATCGCACCTGCAGCTAGATATGCTATCTGAAAATAGCACCATTGAGAATGCTTGTGCAGAACTCTGCATGTTGTATAAGGTGTGTTAGCTTAGGCCATTGGTTCTCAACTCCAGTCCTCGGGACCCACCAACAGGCCAGATTTTAGGTATTACCTTGGGGAGATGCAGACTAGAATACTGCAATCACTGAGCAGCAAATGATATCACCTGTGATGTATTTCAGTTATCCTGCAAACCTGGCCTGTTAGTGGGTCCCGAGGACCGGAGTTGAGAACCACTGGCTTAGGCCTAGTATGTCATGAACACATACTTGCTGTTGTCTACTCTTCTTCTTGAGTGAATTGTAGTGAAAATTGGAAACTGCATTATCTCATGTTAGATAAAACCTACACCCTTGACACATAATTAGCTGTGTGGCCAAGTGGCTGGGTGAAATGTCATATAGCAGACAATTAAAGTAAACCTGACACGAACCAATGACGTGTCTTTATGGCACTACCAATATCAATATCTCTGTACATTATGTCCACTATGAAACTAATCTATTTTTTTTTTCAATTTATCTACACTTTCCGCTGACCCCACCAACTATGGATAGGAGTTCCACATCCTTACCGCTCTAACGGGAAAGAACCCCTTACACAGTTTAAGATTGAACAGCTTCTCATCCAACCTCACAAAGACAGCCTTGTGAGGGAGATGCGTTGCAGTTTTTCTGCACCACATCCTAGTGTGAACCGGGGCTTATTATTGCCTTTTCAATACAATTAAAAAAGGGCCAGGGCACTAAGGGCAGCAGACAGTCCAGACTGGCTCTGACAGCAATGTTGTTGTGCCTGGCAAACCCTCAGCCCTTTGGCTCTGCAGTCAGCACCCCAACATAGCTGACAGAGCCAGGCTGGACTGTCAGTACCAACCAAGCAGTGGAAAATGGTAACCCACGACTTGGGTGATTAGTGAATAATTTTGCCAGTTACCACGGACTCATTTTACCTCAATGGCAGCACAGCAGTAGTAAGTGGTCTGTGATGACCGTCTCTCAGGCAGCAAGCTAGCTGAAAAGGAAAGAGGGAGGCTCAGCTCCTTAGCAGCAGCACTGCCTCCTTGCATGTTCTATAATTCATTTTCCTCCAAAATCCAAGGCAGGAAGTACAGAGTGTAGAGCCGCCCGCTCCACTGTGTCTATGATCTGTCCTCCGGGAACCCAGCAGAGCCTGGTCATAACAGCATGACATAAGTGCCTGTGACGGTGTGCCTTACATCCGACCTGCTACATCCACTTCGCCCGCAATACTGACTGCTGTGCTCCACTGTTTGTTGTTGCGGTGCTGGCTCCATGAGAGACGACAGGGCAGAGACACTTTTTATTTTTGGAAGGATGCTCTGGGGGGGTTTGAACACCCCAACCCCCCCCCCCCCCCTTATCTACAGCCCTGCTCAATGAACTGTAGCTCCCCAGTGACGGGGGCATTCTTGACTGTAGGCACACTTGTATTTGTACTCCTCACCTGGTTGCCACCACACATACTTGACACTATCTGAAATAAATACATTTATATTATTTGTCCTGAGGAAGCTACCAAGAGGCTATGTCTGTCACCTTTTTTATGTGATTTTTTGTAATAAAGATATACTTTTTATAAATGGTCCCCTCGTGCTGTGCCCACAAAATCCACCTTGTATATTGAGGGAGAATTTTACTTCCTTAATCCTTTGTGAAAAAATGCACTGTCACTGTATAAATGACATTAGCAGGGAAGGGGTTAACACCAGTGGCGATCAAAGGGTTAACTGTGCCCCTAGAGAATGCTTGCTAACTGTGCAGGGAATGCTGACACTGGAGGAAAACAGAGATCCCTGTTTCTGCTTAGCAGAAACACAAGATTGCCATTTTCCTCTCTGGCAAAACAGTGGTCTGCCTTGTTTACATAGGCAGACCGCAATTCTGCCTCTCCTTGGAATAATCAGCGGGTCCCAGCGGCCATCGTGGCTGCCAGACCCGTTGGTTGGCTAGCGCTGTGTTAAAGGCGCATGCCCCAGAGCAGGATGAAATAATGTTGTTACAGGTATGTGAATTTGTGGTAAAGGACCGTCCTTCCGCAGTACATGTACGCGGGGCAGTCCTTAAGCGGCTAATGCATACTAACAGTTTGCTAACCTTGTTTGCTGCAGCTTAGCATCATATGCTATTGCTGAACCCATAGGCGTGCGCACATAGGATGGCAGGTGTGCCTGGGCACACCCTAATCACCCTGTACTGTGCAGATTCCCCCTGCTGCCTGCAGGGCTCCTAAATAAAATTGTAAAAAAAAATTATAAAAAAAAAAAAAAATTGTAAAAAAAGAAATAAAATAAAATAAATCTAAACTACTGACACAGATCTCTGCCCTTCTGACATATATACGCACGATTGTGGTGCACGCCCTAATGCAATAGGCTGCGCACAGCTATTGCTGAACCTATGATCTACCAGGACCCCCAGATCTTTTTACTTCCTTGATTCCCTCAGAGGTTCTTTTCATAGTGTGTAACTTGTGTTTATATGTTTAGTCCCCAAGTGCATTACTTTACATTTTTCAATATTAAATCTCATCTGCCATAGAGCTCCCTGTCACTCTATTTTAACTAGTTCTTCTTGTAAAATTGCTGTATCTTGTTGTGAAGTTGTTGCCCTGCTTAGCTTTGTACCATTAGCAAACACTGAAATTGAACTATTTATCACAACCCCTGTCTGGCTTTTGAGACTTTTATGATTTTTCCATTTTTTTTGTTGGGAATTTGGTTATATTGGGGTTTAATAAATGTGGAAAATACCTATTATTTATCCATGATCTTTTGACTGCATGGCCAAGTGGTAAAATGAAACATTATTATTGCAATAGCACCTAAGCCTGTAACATAATATAACATTAAAATATTATATATAGTAAAAATCTTTATAACATATTAAAAACTAAGCAAAGAATGATAAAAACAATTAAATGATTAAAAATAATGAATAAAGTCTATTAAATGGAGACCTCTGCTATTTTTCTCCCTCTAAATTCAAACCAGAGAAAAGTTTTAAAGAAGACAAAGTGAATATAAGAGGATACCCAGTAACCTGTTAATCTCTTTAGTACCACGCATTTGAGATAAACTGCAAGCAGACCGAAGCTTCGTGTAATATATAGAAGTGTAGCTTAGTTTTAAGCTGTGCAAATACACTTTAACAAATTAAATGTTAGCCGCACACTATCCAGCTTAGAGGTCCATATCACCCAGGAAAAGCTTTATGCTATTCACCAAGTCACTTAGGTGTATTATGACCTCAACAATAGGCACACAATATTTAATCTTTTTCTAAATATGACCTGTCATAAGTATCTTAGAAACAGCTCTTGTAGGAACTTAGCTAGTAGGAATTAGCCAAGTGTAAATCTGCATGGAATCCCTACCCGCCACAGGAAAACAATTTCACTATTCAATAAATTAAAATAATGCACGCCAAATAGAATATGCCTTCTTATGGCAAGGTTTCAAATGGAAGGATTACAGAAATTCATTCCATTCTGAAGCATTCATCAGAGGTGGGTTCCAGCAGAGAATGCCAATTGTTCACATTCTTACTTATGTTGGAAAATGCAGAAAATGTGTTCTCATTGCAGAAAAGGGAATATTTAAATAAATGGCTATTTACATACATAATGCAGAAGCAATTATTGGTCAAAAGTGGAGTTATACTGCTACTATTTTGAGGTTGCCTGGCTTTCAGTCGCTGTTCTCTAGTTCCTGTAAGGTCATAAAAAAAGAGGCCTTCAGAACTTCCATTGATGGGATGTGATGCAAACATAATGTGTAAATGTTACTATGCTGTATTCTACTAGTCACATTTCAATTCCCTCAACATTAACTACTTTTCCGTTCATACATAACTCCCATTCAGCTTATTGGGAAAGGGAAATGTCTAAGTATAATAAACCATAGCAATTGGTAAATTCCCAGGAGCTGAAAGTATAATCCAAAAAGTTATAGTGTGGAGAGACAAAAAAGATCAAAAAGTCTTTAACTGAACCAGTGCATAGTACAATAGAGCTATCTTAGAATAAAAGGTATTTAAATAGTGGATGATATGATATTGGTTGGGCCATGAGAATTACACCTTTATGGGTCATGGAAAACTGTACATCCAGAATAATAGATGCAGCCTAATAGTATAGAGCAATGTATTCTTACCTGCATACAGCTTCAGGCTTGTTGGGAATCATCTGTATAGTATTAGAAAGCAATGGGGTTGGTTTTACAAGGGTTACAAGACAAAGTGGCTGTTTACTTTGCAAGATCATTTTCCCTTAGCTTCCTTAGCTATCACATGCAAGGAAAAGCAGTATTTTTGTTTGCACAAGATTGGACAATGGAGGTCAGCAGAGCTTCACCTCATTAACAAAGCTAAGGGAAAATTCCCTTGCAAAGAACAGCCTTTCTTCCTTTAGTAAATAAACGCCATTGGTTTCTTTGGAGTAGGGCTTGAAGACTAGGAACAAAGTATAACACCGACGGTTATGGCAAGGAGGGACAAAAGAAACATAAAATGCTCCAATGAACCAATGTGAAGTACAGCGGAGCCTTCTTAAAACAGAAGTTATTCGCATGTCTCATTTCATCACATATCCCAAAAATAAGGACATTTTCCTCATTTATGGATAGTGGGTGGGGCCATGAAAATCATTGCTTTATGCCCTGTGTTTAACTGTACAACAGAACATTCAACGTAAACCACGGGTACCGTGAGGTATTTATTCCAAACTGCAATACAATTTTATTGTGTGTGTGTGAAATTTAAGAGATCTTCGGTTACATCCTGCATAAGGAATCAAACACCTCCATTCTTTTAACCACTTCAGCCCCAGAAGAATTTACCTTCTTAATCACTAGGCCATTTTTTGAGATACGGCACTGCGTCACTTTAACTGACAATTGCAATGTTGTACCCAAACAACATTGATGTCCTTTTTTTCCCACAAATAGAGCTTTCTTTTGACGGTGTTTGATCACCTCTGCGTTTTTTATTTTTTGCACTATAAACAAAAAAAGAGCGACCATTTTGGAAAAAAAAACAATATTTTTTACTTTTTGCTATAATAAATATCCAAAAAAAATTAAAAAAAACAAATCTCTTCATCACTTTAGGCCAATATGTATTCTACTACATATTTTTGGTAAAAAAAATGCAATAAGTTTATATTGATTGGTTTACGCAAAAGTTATTGCATCTACAAAATAGGGGATAGATTTATGCCATTTTTTTTTCACTAGCAATAGCGTTGATCAGTGATTTTTAGCGGGACTGTGACATTGCAGTGGACAGATCGGACACTTTTGACACTTTTTTGGGACAAGTGACATTTATACACAATCGGTGCTATAAATATGCACTGATTACTGTATAAATGACACTGGCAGAGAAGGGGTTATCACTAGTGGTGATCAAGGGGTTAAATGTGTTCCCTAGGGAGGTATTTCTAACTGTGGAGGAGGAGAGAGATCGCTGTTCCTGATCACTAGGAACAGACAATCTCTCTCTACTCCTCTGACAGAATGGGGATCTGTTTGTTTACATTGACAAATCCCCATTCTGGCTCTCGGAGGAGCAATCGCGGGTGGCCAGCGGACATCACGGACGCCGGCCATGCGCATCGGCTTCAGCGCCACACGCCTGCTATATCTTTTAAATGAACCACCGCACTGGTACAGCGATGGCTGGTCAGCAAGTGGTTAAAAGAAATGTATAGCGTTGTTCCTATTTTATTATAAAGTAGGTTACTAAGTTTACATTTCTTATGAATATTGGAATGTAGATTGTAAAATTATCCAACTTTTACAATGCTACTTGTGAGTTGTCTATCACTTACACATTCTTGATTATTAACTAAATAATTTGTACAGAGAGAAAAATCATTAGAAATTGTTAATTGTTAATTGTACTCACCAATGACACGAGCTGGGTGAAAATAGATTTAAAAGGAGTGCACACAACATTGGATTCAAGTATTCAAGTATTCTGGATGTTCTGTAAAGAAAGAACAGCATTATAAATACATGAACACAGCAGGAAAGGAAAGGGAAGGGGAATGAGCTGCTGCTCTGACGTGTTCAGTTGTGTATACAGTAAATTGGAGTGTAAAGCCTCGTACACACGGTTCGGCGGTCGTATGACTGAACGGACCAAATCGAATGTTGGATAATGAAACTTGCATACTGACATGCACTATATGATTGTACGACCAAGCCGAACATAGTGACGTGTTATAAACGTATAAAGAGAAAGTTCAGGTGCATGTAATTAGTGTATGGTTGTTCCTGACTTCTGAGCATACGTGTTTTGCACAGTACAACTTGTTGGACCTACTTATCTGTACACACGATACAATGGTCGTACGACCGCTTGTTGGTACTACCAAAGTTTTCTAGTTTGCTTATACAACTCCTGTTGTACGACCGTCGTACATCAGCTGTTCTAATCACGCATACTAACGGTCGGATTAGCATACAACGGTCGTTCGTACGACCTGTTGTATACGATCATCGAACCGTGTGTACAAGGCTCAAGATATCAAGCCCTGTAAACAACATGCTCGTCTTCAACACAGCAGCTAAGAATAAATAGGTTAATTTGAAAAAGGGGACTAAAGCTCACCTGCTGGCTGCATATGGAAGTCAAATTATTTATAATTATGAATATTATTATTATACAGGATTTATATAGCTCCAATAGTTTTCAACATAAGGGTAGACAGTACAATTACAATACAATTTAATACAGTAGGAATCAGAGCTTACAATCTAAGCGACTATATTCAATATTTCATATTTAACTGACTTAAAAATATACAATATGTTTTTAATGTTATTTTTTAGTTGCCCCAAAAAGAAATATGCATTTCCTGTATTTACTATGTATTACCCTGTTTAATATTAGTGTTTTACAGGAGGTACCTTTAATGGCTGAATCTCTTCATATTTTTCTTAACAATTAACACAGAGCAGTCTACAGTATGTCTTTACTGAATACAAATGTAATAGCAATACCATCTGTGTATAGCTTGAATTAATAAACATTGCCCTCTGCATTTCACACTAGTCTGATAATTTCTGCATCTGACCTACAATATTTTTTTCTTCATATTAATTACCTACTTTGGGAGAATTTCAGATCGAAGGATCATGCATGATGAATCCCATGCTAATTCTATATGGTGGAAAATAACAATGCTTGCGGTGTATTTTAACAAGTTGAACTTAACGTATTATTGTGGTGTGACTTTCAATAAGGTTAAGGTCTTCATTATTTACTCAGAAGCAGAGCAAATTAACGAGTAGGCACGTACACTCCAACAGGTTGCTGTACAATATATATTAGCCCCATACATACCAAGTTTACATGGAAAGGAAAATTACATTACACATTTCTTTGTGAATCACCCATAGAAGTAGAAGAGAAATATCAATGAACTATGTTCCAAAACAGAACCTCAAGTCTTGGTCAGGCAGTCATGTTCATGCCTATAAAGTGGGGCTGCAGAGAGGCATGTACAGACACGCTGCACACACTTTTACCAATGGCTTATCTTGGATTTGCTGGCTTCAGCAATAATCCAAAGATTTTAGAAGCACCTAATCGTACCTTCACACTTCTACTGAACCATCATAATAATGGTCAGTAAAGGACGGGAAAACTTTAGCACTATCAGGAAATGCTAAAACTTTGTCAGAACATCTGGAGATTTGGTCATAAAAGTACAGTATTAGAGGCTGCCATAGAAGTGTTCAGGCACCTCAAGGTGCCTGCGTTTTATATATGCAGTAGCCTTTTTTTTATGACAGATTGTTTTTAAAAAGATCATATCAGACTGCTTACATTATGTACAATTTGTCAGAAGATAGATGCACAGAATTTGTTTCCTCCCTGTATGTCCAAACTTGCTACTCATACCACCTTCACAGGACCTTTCTGAATACTGGTACTTGAAGCCAAAGTCTTCTAACATGTACTTGCAGCAAAAGTCTTCCAAACTCAATATCCAAGTTGTAATTGATTCTTACGGGTAATGTTTGTAATTTTAGGAGTAACACTGCTGGCAACTAAGGATAGATCTGAATTAGTCAAAGCAGCAAATTTTGGTTTACAATAGCAATTTTTTAAAGGAAGGGTTTTTGGAAGGCTTAAAGTTAAGTATTCAGCCCTGTTCCACCTGACCAGCTAACTTGTTCACAGCAATTAACTGAACCCATTACAATTCAACAGAACCTTCGAGAGAGAGTTGCTGACCTATATGTCCACCCTATGGATCACTTGCATTTGGTTAATGAGAATCCTGAAATATGAATAGAGTTTGCATTAGGTGGCACTATAAACAGATTAAAGGGCCTTTGCTATGACTCCTCCTGATGACTGATTCCAGTTATGCTCCAGTCCTTTACATTTATACTTATCAACCTTGAGCTACAACTCCTTGTGTTCATCCATCCTTCTTCAATCATAGAGAATTTGAACAGCTACAGGAAAGAGAGAGTCAAAGCAACATGTTGGTAAACTTGGAGAAAGGGTCAGCACTGAAATAAAACAGCAGGAGACAAATAATTGTGGAAAGTGACATGGTTAGGGATGGCTGAACAGAAGCTTAGCCCTCCAAACAAGAGTTTTAGGCTGATGTTTTGCTCATGAGCACCAGTGTAAAGCCGTACAAGTGATCCAATTTTCGTACGACAGAACATCTGTTTTTTTGTTGGATGCTCGTCTCATGTCGAAAGGGAAGAGCATACTAACAATACGAAAATTTTCCTGTGACCGAACTCAACGTCAGAAGTGACGTAATGTTTTGAATATTTTTGCATCTATTTTTCGTTTCTGAGCATGTGTAGTTTCGGTCATACGATTTTTTGTATGAAAACCGTACTGACGGAACGAAAATCACACAAAAAAATTTCTAGCCTGCACATCCAGCTTTTGTCTGACATAAAATCAAAATCCACTGTCGAAAGGAGCATTCTAACAGTAAGAATTTTGGATGACAGGCCGTCAAACAAAAACTCCCATCTGAAAATCGGAGCGCATGTACGAGGCTTAACTTAATGGGTGTAGTACAAGGCTTTCGAGTTTAGGAAATAAGGAAATGGGAAAAAGCATTGATGATGTGCATAGTGAATAACCCAACCAATCACATTTTCTTTTCCTTTGGTAAGATTTGTGAAAAAGTACTCAACTAAAGTACTTGTCTTATGGACTACTACAGACCATACCCAATGTAACATGTCAACATCAAACTATTTAAAAAATTATATATTTTAATCAAGAAAATAACTTGTTTAAATCTGTTTTCATTATGGCATGATGTTGACACATTTGTTTGGGTATGTCTGTAGTAGTCCACAAGGCAGTGTGTTAAGTCAAGTTCAGTGACATTATTAATACCAAGGACCCAAGTCATTGAGGAGGGTTGACCAACTTCTATATAGCGGAGTGTGCTTTAATATCTGTGAAAGCATAATTTGAATTGGTTGATATAGGTTTCCAGTCAGGATGCATACTGCCTTACTAACAAGTTGGTGGATAACAACACAAAATAGCTGTTTTTTTTTTTTTTTTTAGATTTCTAACATTTTAGGAAATAGCCATATACTAATACATACTCATGTATGCCCTATAGCAAATGTAATTTAAATTGTAGAATGACTTTAGCTTCACGTTTTACAGGTGATATAAAAAATAAATTTACTGCAGCAAAAGTTCTGTTATGATTTTTATCACACCTAATGCCTTGTTTTATAAATACATTGCAAATATTGTGATACAGGTTTTTCTTTTTTTTTTACAGGTAACTTTGATAGGACAATAAAAACATAGCTGAAAAAAACTGGCTTCGGAACAGGGAAGGTTACACTGATTTGGATTTTTAATCAGGTAAGATAAAAAACAGCCATTCTAATTAGCCAACAGCTATATATGTGAATATGGTTTGCAGCAGCCAAAAGCCATACATACACCCTGGCTGTTATAAAAGTGCATCTCAGTATAGCCCGTCAGCCTATATACAGTATATTGATTTTACTTCCTACAGGGACAGAAGAAAATAGGAGTGGTATGGGGCTGCTGAGAGGTGTCATCAGACTCATTGCTGGTGAATGTCATTAGACTCTCTGCACCAATCAGCAGCTATCTGTTAAAGTGGACAGTCCACTGGTAGCTGCATTTAGTGCAGGCATCATTCTGGTCCTAATTCAGTGATAGGCCATCAGTATGGCTATTGACAAAAGTGAGAAGCATGTTATCATGTATTATATAATATGATGTCAAATGTTTTCCTTGTATTTATAATATCTGTGCCCTCAGTTCTTCAGTTTTTATACATCCAAAGTGTTCCTGAACTTGGATAAAAGTTGGTAAGACTATTTGTTTACAGGTTTTGGAGAAATCAATAGGGGGGCTGAAAAGATATACAGTCAACTTTTAGCTGCCTTTAGAAATTCTTTAATTTCAGCTGTCTCTGCCTGGTATTGGAGGCTTTCTATAGACTTAAATCTAGCCTTAAAAATAGACAGCTGACTATACAGTACTTTAGAAAAGGGTGTATGATGACCAAGTAGACAGTGATCTTTTGCCAATAAAAGTTGGTTGGTGACATTCCTTGTTAAGAAGTAAATTGACCTTCATGCCTCACAGAATTAATGCAATGTATGCTGATAATTAAATTTTTTTTGTAAAGATGTGTATTTTTTGCTTTTTAACTATAAAGTGTAAGACATGCATAGTGCAATGGACAGGACAATTCCTGGTAACTGCTATAACACAATGGAGTTGATTTACTAACACTAAATAGTGCAAAATCTGGTGCAGCTGTGGATGGTAGCCAATCAGCTTCTAACTTCAGCTCACTCAATTGAGCTTTGACAAAAAAAAACCCAGAAAGCTAATTGGTTTCCATTCAGAGCTACATTAGATTTTGCACTCTTCAGTTTTAGTTAATCAACTCCAGGGAACATTAAGATATACTGCATTCACTCCCACATTTGTAGTGTCTACTCCTTCCCATCAAATCCCAAAAGTGAAAAAAAAAGCCCAACCAGGGATGTCATATTTTCCAGTATTTTTGGGGTACTGCTTTGGCAACGTACACCAATTTCAGTTTTTGTATATCACCATTAATTTTTTTATACAGTAAGGTTGTAGTAGGTGGATTTGAGTCTCTTAGATGCATTTGTTTCACTTTACGAGCTTAGAAGAGTATTTAATTTCAGTTTGATGTCTGCTTGAAATGTAAATTCAGTTGCTGTTTGAGGTACTCTCCGACTTCCTGTCCGGTTTAATCATTGTGACTGTGACATTAAAGTATAACTAAAGCCAAAACCTTTTTTTTAGTTTTGGATAGAGTGCAGAGGAATTCGAACGCTTGTCAGTTTGCATTGCTGTCTGTGCTCCCATTAGGGAGATTTACCCTCTCTATTTGTCCAGTTGACAATTATTGTTGAAAGTAAAAGTAAAAGAAGACTCACATTCTGGGTTGTCCTAAAAAAAGTAATAGAGGGGAAATCTTCCAATGGGCACAGTAGTTCTGGTGACCTGGGGGTCCCAAAGAAATTTGCTTAATTTTCCTCTCACTTCCTGTTTGGCTATGGGACAGGAAGTGAGGGGAAATCTTTGCAATGGGACAAAGATGGCAACAAAATATCTGACAGGGGTTGTAACCCTTCTTTGCTCTATCCAAAATAAAAAAAAATGTTTTAAACAGTAAATTAGAATGGCGCCAGTGGTCTGGGGGCTGTAGAGTTTAATAGGTCACTCTATGTGACTATATGTAACAGTCCATAAAAGTCCATGGAAAAAATGTGAAGAATTCCACTAGGAAGGACTAGCACAAAGGGGCAGCACCCTTGAGAGAAGCAGCTCTGAAATGAATATGAAGAAAAACAAGGCGTGCCAGACCTAGGTGCAGTATCCCAAAAATAATAACATTTATTTACAAAAGCCAAATGGGTACTTCTTGAAAAAAATGGTTTTCCTATAGTTCTACTTTAAGACCCCATACACACTATTAGATTTTCTGCAGATTTTTGCCTTCAGATCTACCAAAACCATGTAGTACGAGGGCCTGCCTGACTGCATACAAATTAAAACTTAGGTTTGGCCTCATATTACATGGTTTTGGTAAATCTGAAGTCAAAAATCTGCAGAAAATCGAATAGTGTGTATGGGGTCTTAGTGAGAGAACATTACTCTAGCAGAGGCCCAGAAAGCAGTTAAAACCCAACAGGGATTCTAATCTATTCCCCACTTTGTCCAGCAAAAAAGTTTTGGCTGGACATAACCTTCAATTTATTGTATGCCATCGTTATTCATACTTTTAAATGGCATATGTATACAATTTTCATGGAGTCAACTATCATGTGAATGGAAATTAAACACAAGTTCAGTTATCAGTTTGTTCTGCACACATATTGGTTTCTGGTTTGTCAATGGGATTGGCAGTTTTTTAAAAAGTGGGTGGGGCCAGAGAGACCCAGCAAAACAAAGAATTGTAGAAATGTAAGACCATAGACAAATAAAGATAACTTGTAAATAAAGTATAAACAGCCAGTAAGTTATAGGTAAAATTATTTATAACAATAAACCTACACTTCAAAAGAAAAACGTAGGTTATAGCCTTTATTTTCTTTGCCGTATTTGTTGAAATGTTCTTGCAGCTTTCCTTATCGTCAAGTTTTTAAATTCAATAGAGATCACTCTTAACGTGTTCTTAGGCAGACTGAGCTACTCTGATCTCATAAGTGTAACAGTGTTAGTGGTAGGGTCTACAGATAAATGTAATCATACTGCTAAAATGGACTCTTATTCCAAATAAATCCAAGCCATCAAACAGATTATTCCTCTTCATGCTATTTAATGTGCTATTTATCCACAGATGATAGAAACCATAAAACGTCGGAGCCAACTATCTGTTTCTTCAATAACCACTAACCTGCCAAATGTAGTATATTGAATCCATCAATAATTAAGTCCACAAACTGTCAGGCTGCCTTGTTTATGTGTAAACATGTGACATACTGTATGGATTTCTTGTTCCCGTTCCAGCGGTTCAAAGCAAATAAATTGTTATTGTTTCGGGCACACAGCTGCCTTTTCATGAGGATGAAAGGGATCGCTAACCATTTTCATGCCATTATTTTGGATTGTGAAGTTCGCATTAAATCTTGATTCACTCCGCAGATAGTTGATGAATTATTCATTGTTATTATGATTCAAGTTTGTCCGTTTGTTTTCGATGGCTTATTGTCTGTAGAAACAACTGGTGGATGTTGTGAATTCTAAGTGCATTGCCGGCTGCTATCCTGTGTGTTCAGCTCTCCGGTGTCAGTAGCATGCATATAGCTGAAGAAATGTTGACTCTGGACTCAAGGTCACTCTGTGTATAACAACAGTGCTGACTTGAACTGGAGAATGATTCCGCTCCCAGTGCTATCTCCTTGTGACCTTGGACTAGGCACATTGGGGCTGATTTATAACAAATTGGATGAAGTCAACTTTTATTTAAGCGGTGGCTTTTATATATTTTTTTAGGTATCGATTCATGTTATTGCTAGGGGTGTTCTAATACACAAAGGCCAATTGTAGAGTCTTCTCCCTGCTGTGAGAAGGAACTCTCTATGAATTGTGTAAGGAAGAACGAGAAGAAAAATATGAAAAAAACCTAAAGAAGCCTTATTAGACTATGCATTAGCCATAGTTCCCAGCTATCTGGATTTGCAGGGACTGTCCCTCTTTCCTCATCATATGTCTCTTATTTTTCTCTGAAAAAAATGCAATATTTATCTATCAAAAAGCATTTTACCATCCTAAATCTTTTATCTAATTCTAAGGTGTTGCATTTTGTTAATCCAGTAAGCCAGTATAAAGTGGGGAAAAAAAAACACTTGTGCGCTTGTGGGCTTAACCACTTGACCTCCTAAAGGTTTACTCTCCTTCCTGACCAGGCCACTTTTTGCTTTACTTTAACTGACAATGGTGCAGTCGTGTGCCGCTGTATCTAAATAAAATGTATGTCCTTTTTTTTTCCACGAACAGAGATTTCTTTTGATAGGAAAGAAATAAAAATTCACCTCTGCATCTACAAACTATGGGATATATTTAAGGAATTTTTATTTATTTCTTTATTTTTACTAGTAATGGCAGCGATCAGGAACTTATAGTGGGACTGCAATATTGTGGTGGACAAATCAGACACTAACTGACACTTTTGACACTTTTTGGGACCAGTGACACTAATACAGTGATCAGTGCTAAAAATATACACTGTCACTGTACTAATGACACTGGCTGGGTAGATGTTAACATCGGGGCAATCAAAGGGTTAACTGTGTGCCTAGCCAGTGTTTGTGTACTGATATATACTGATGAGGGGCTTTTACTAGGGTAAGGCATTGATCCATGTCCCTGCTTTGCAGGAACACAGGATCTATGTCTTCCATACTGACAGAACGGTGATCTCCCTTGTTTACATAGGTAAATCACCATTCTGGCTCTCTACCTAATAATCGTTGGATGCTGGCGGACATTGAGTCCTTGGTACACGCAGATCAGCTACCTCTGTGTATAATCACAGCAGTAGTGGGCATGGGGCGGTGAGCATGCATGCCCCAGTCCCGGTAAAACAGGATCATGTACCTAGTGCAGAGCCACCTTGCTGCCGTATATGTAAGTTATATTTTAAATTAAATACGATTGGAGCTGAGGTCAGCAACCAATTGTTACCTGCGCTATGGAAGCAATGGATTTATGAGCTGCTGGTATAACAGGAAAACCTTATAACAGTGTGCAATCAGATAAACTGTGCTCATAGATAAACACATGTAAGTAGTGCATGAAAAGTGTCATAAATTAAAATAACAGTCCATAAATTGCCGCGTGCTAAATAAAGTAAATAAAGTAAGGTAATGCCACTGTGCCACAATGCTCACTGCCCAGGAGGTTGCTAACCACTTCAAAAGCAAGATTGACACAATTCATGACGAAATCTCCACTCTACAGGCATCCTCCCCAGTTGACACCCCATGTCAACAAGCACAATCGACACTATCCTTATTCAAACCTGCTACTATAAACGAGGTTGCTAAACTCCTTTCTAATGCCCACCTAACCACCTGTCCACTGGACCCTATTCCCTCTCAAATACTATGATCACCCTCTGACTCTATCCTGCACTCTCTAACTCACATTTTCAATCTCTCATTCTCTTCTGGCATCTTCCCCAATGCACTAAAACATGCATTGGTCACCCCCATACTCAAAAAGCCATCCCTGGACCCTACTGATCTAAACAATCTGCGCCCTATCTCCTTGCTCCCCTTTTCTTCCAAACTCCTAGAACGCCTCGTCTACAACCGAGTGACCACCTTGTTAAGAATAACCTACTGGACACCCTTCAATCTGGATTTCGCCCTCAAC
>BLSH010126841.1:345824-400844 GCA_018402905.1 Glandirana rugosa | reverse complement strand
TTAAATTTCGTGGTGGCAGGGGCATTCGAGCACGTCGTTTCTTTTGCATATGCATTCGGCGCGGGCGTATACTTTTGCTACAAGTTTGGTGTGTACACTCCAGAGCCCTTTTTTACATTTGTTGTTAAGCTAAAATCATTTTTTTTACAGAAAATTACTTAGAACCCCCAAACATTATATATTTTTTCAAACACCCTAGAGAATAAAATGGGAATCATTGCAATACTTTTTGTCACACGGTATTTGCGCATCGGTCTTTCAGGCGCTTTTTTTTGGAAAAAAATCACTTTTTTGAGTATACATTAAGACAACAGTAAAGTTAGCCCAATTTTTTGTATATTGTGAAAGAGGATGTTACGGCGAGTAAATAGATACCATATGTGACACGGTTGAAAATTGTGCACACTCGCGGAATGGTGACAAACACCGGTACTTAAAAATCTCCATAGGCAACGCTTTAAAATGTTTTAATGGTTACCAGGTTAGAGGTGCAGAGGAGGTCTTTTGCTAGAATTATTGTTTACACTCTGGCGATCGCGGCGATACCTCACATGTGTGGTTTGAACATCGTTTTCATATGCGGGCGCGGCTTACGTATACGTTTTCTTTGCTGCACGAGCTTACGGGGACGGTGGTGCTTTAAATTTTTTTAAATTTATTTTATTATATTTTTCCTCTTAACACTGTTCCTTTAAAAAAAATCTGATCACTTTTATTACTATCGCAAGTAATGTAAACATCCCTTGTGATAGTAATACACTATATGGTGACAGGTACTCTTTATGGAAGGATGGGGGATCTAAAAGACCCCCCCACCCCTCCTTTACACTTCACAGTATTCAGATCTGCAAAAATGGTGATTCTGAATACTGTAATTTTTTTTAAAACAGGCGCTGTTAGCCGCCGAGTAAACCAGAAGTGACGTTGAAACGTTGCTTCCGGAAATGTATGAAGGAGTCCTGATCGAAGCCGAATCCGACTTCCACAGGGACTCCACACAGCGGCCACAAGCATCAGATCGGAGCCCCGGTCTCCCAGTTAGAAGAGCAGCGGACGGTGGCGGGAGGGGGGATGTCCCCTCCCGCTGCCTGGGATAATGGCCGAGCGGCTCCCGAGCCGGATCGGCTGTTATCAATGGATAGCCGGCCGTCTGCTTTAAAAAATGGTACAAGGGTATAGCCTGTAGCTGCAGACTATACCCGGATATGTCCACTTAAATACCTTAAGATTAGCCTCACAAAGGTTAATATTAACGATACCTTTAAATGTTCTCAGGAACAAAGAACTCCACTTGTCTGCCTCCCAATCCACCTTCAGATCCTTTTCCCAAGTCTTCACATATGGCGGCTTGTCTGGGTTCTCCATCAGTGATGCATAAACTATGGAAATACCTCCTCTTTGTACCTCAGATTCTGCGCATTATTTTTCATAAGGGGTGATACCTACATGATCATATCTAAGTTTCCACCAAAATGTCAAGAAATGGTGTATCTGTCTGAAACGAAAATACTCAACAGGGGGCATATCTAAGTTGTTGATACAATGAGATAGAGTTAGCGGGCCGGTGGACGTCAAAAAGTGGCCTATTCGATATAAACCCTTATTTGTCCACCACTGGAAGGCCCGAATGTCTAGTCCTGGTGGGAAATGGGGGGTATTAAACATATGGTCAAGGGGACGGAGATTCGAAATTAGGTTAGGAGATTTGAGAACTAAGTCACTTAGAGCTATGGAGTGTGACAGGGTTAGGGCGAGTATCGAGGGCCTCAATCTGTGGGGGGCCCCCACCAAAAAGTCAATCATGTGGAAAGGAACCACCTGTCTCTCTATGTTAACCCAGTCAGGTTTGTCTCCTCTGGAGAAAACGGTTGAAAACTGCACCAATTGAGCTGCCTGGTAGTATTTATAAAGGTGCGGAAGTCCTAGGCCCCCTTGATTGCGTCTCCTATATAGTACATTAGCTGAGCATCTAAACCCTTTTTAACCCCAAACAAATTTAAAAATTTGTGATTGAAGTTTTTGCAAGTTATACTTTCTAATTGGGATAGGGAGAGCTCTAAAGAAATATAGAATCCTAGGTAAGAGAGTCATTTTAACTGCATGTATTCTGCCCAGCCAAGAAAGACCCTCCCGATCCCATCTAGAGAGATCTCCCACTAATTTCTTAAGTAAGGGAGGGTAGTTGACCTCATAAAGTTTGCTAATGTTGGCTGCCAGCTTGACCCCAAGATAGGGTATCTGAGTAGTATTCCAGGTGAAGTTAAAGAGCTCTTTAAGATGCTGTACTATCGATTCCAGAGTAGAGATATTCAAAGCTGCCGATTTGGACCAATTAACGCGAAGCCCCGAGGCCTCTCCGAAGACTTGAAGAAGGCGTATTATATGTGGAGTGGAGGTGAGAGGGGATGAAATGAAGAGGAGCAGGTCATCAGCGAACAATGCGCATTTGTGGGACCGGGTTCCGCATTTCACCCTCTGAATATCTGTATTGTCCCTGATGGCAATTGTCAGGGATTCCATCGCAATTGAGAATATTAGTGGGGAAAGAGGACATCCCTGCCTAGTACCCCTAGAGATAAAAAAAAGGATCCGAATAACAATTTTGCAGTTTTACCTGAGCACTAGGGTTTGAGTAGAGGGCTCTCAGAGTCTGAAGGAATCTTGGGCCGAAGCCCCATCTGCTTAGGATATCAAATATATACGACCACTCAACCATGTAAAATGCTTTTTGTAAGTCAACAGACAAGAAGAACCCCTCCCTGGATGGTCCCCCATCCCAATTTAAGTTTAAAAGAGAAACAATATCAACTGCTCTGCGGATCTGGTCTGGACCCTGCCTCCCCGGAATAAAGCCCACCTGGTCCTTATGGATATATTTGCCTATAAATTTAGAAAGTCTATTGGCTAGAACTTTAGTCAAAATTTTGAGGTCATTGTTGATTAGAGAAATAGGCCTATAATTGCTAACGTCCGAATGGTCCTTCCCAGGTTTAGGTATGACCGAGATAAAGGCCCTGTTGGCATCGGTCTGCAGCATGGACCCCGTACGTAGCGAATTGTAAAATTTTGTTAAATAGGGAGCAAGGACCAAACCAAAAGTAGAATGTGGAGAAGGCATCAGGACCAGGGGCTGAGCCTTTCCTAAGATTATTAAATACCTCAAGGACTTCCTTATCAGTGAAGGGTTGTACCATGGAAATTATATGGTCTTTCACTAGTTTAGGGAGGGAAATGTTATCTAGAAAAGCAGAAGACGTCGAAGAGGCCTTTTTGCCCGAGTCGTAGAGTTTGGCATAGAAGTTCAGAAAGGCAGTCATAATCCATTTAGGGTTTTGCGTTAGATCTCCTGAAGAGTCCCTAATCTTTGGGAATGAGAAGGAATGAAATCTAGGGGACAGCCTGGCAGCCAACCTAGGACCTATTTGATCCTTTTGTAAGTAGAAATGGGCTTTAGTCCATTGAGCTTGTTTCTCGGTGCTATTGGTTAGGGCGAGGTTCAATGCTAACTTCCCAGCTTCTAGTTGAGCCCAGGACCTGGGGGTCGGATTCTTCTTATGAGATCTGGCTAGGTCCTGAAAGGCAACCTCTAGCTTTTCTATATCGACCTTCCTCTCCCTCCTTAACCTGGCAGACAGTTGGATGATCTTTCCCCTAATTACCCCTTTATGAGCTGCCCAAAGTGTTGGGGACGCGACTTCCCCATTATCGTTCAAAAGAAAATAGTCTTTAATGTCTTTTTCTATCATTGAACAATGGACCGGGTTATTTAGGAGAGTCTCTCTAAGTCGCCATTGGGGATTTCTCTCCCGACCTAGGTCAGCTCTAATGTATATTATTACTAACGAGTGATCTGACAAGGGGGAATCTGTAATGTAGGCTCTGGAAATTAGCGGAGAAACAGAAGCTGGGACAAAAATATGGTCTATTCTCGCCATGCTCTTATGTGGGGCTGAGAAATGAGTATAATCTCTTAGCTTGGGATTGAGTTCCCTCCATATATCTATTAACCCCAGAGAGTGCAGGAGCTTGGCAAGTTTTAGGCTATATCTAGGTGGACGGAGCAGGCGGGGAGGATCTGAACCCGACTTGTCGAGCATGGGGTCCAAGGCCATATTAGAGTCTCCTCCCAGTATTACAGTCCCCTCAAGGTGAGTCATGATAAGATTAAACAAGTTGTGAAGAAATTTAGCTTGACCGGCATTGGGAGCGTAATAGGATAAAAAGGTGTACATCAATCCCCCTAGAGTCCCTTTTAGAAGGATAAACCTACCCTCTGGGTCTTTAATTTCTTTCTGTAGGGTGAAAGCTAAATGTTTTGCAAGGAAGATACCTACACCTCTGGTCTTATCTGGAGTGTTTGCCAGAAAGAACTGAGTATATTTAGAGTGTATAAATTTAGGATTATACTTATCAGGAAAATGGGTTTCTTGAAGCATGAGTATATCTAAATGATGGGAATGGGCTAGGTTAAAATATTTTTTCCTTTTCACGGGGGAGTTTAGGCCCTGAACGTTGTGTGTTGCTATTCTCAAATAAGGTGGGGTATTAGCAGTCTCATGAAGGTATACAAATCGCAGTCTATGCATTACTGAGCAGGAGCTTACCTGAATCTGGAGGCTGAGAGGAGACAGCTTGCTATACAGGGAGGCTGGAGAGACGACCCACAGTGATATACTAAATATTTGACTTCCCTGGTGCCTGAAAAGAGATATTAGAGAAAGAGGAGTAAAAAACAGAAATAGCAGAAGAGATAGAGTGAAGGTGGAACACTTGGGAGGGGAGCGGAAAAACACTACCGCAGACCCCCTCAATTTCCTGGCAATGAGAGATCCAAAGGAGACCCTCATTCCCAGGAAACAACAACATTGAGTCTGCCTAAACGGCAGAAACACATCCAACTCAGGGATTACCGAGATTTGCATCCCAGAGTCAGAGGGAGGAGCATTACATCCTCCCCGGCCAACAATATAAGCCCGAGGCAAATTAAACTTTATAGGACTGCCCGAAATAATTAAAAATAAATAACCATGAGAACAAAATATCGGGGTAACCTAGGTTCCCCAAGTAGATTGCGGGCTCTCGATTGGACCCTTCGGGGCTCGTAAGGCCGCCACCTCCGAGTCCCTGTCCAGTATAAAAGCCAGGGTCAAAAATAGAGTCGCCAATAAGGGCATAACAAGCAGCAAATAAGCTAAGTGTTATAATAAAGAGGACAAGGCTGCACAATCCACCGGGACCCCCCCTCCAGAACCAAAGGGGTAAGGGAGAGGGGGGGCCGCCAGAACATAATATCAAGATTAAAACCTAAAATTTTAGAGACAACAGAACAGGAGTAATAAACATTTAAAGGTTCAATGACCTAAGTATTGGTGGGTACAAGAAACATCACAGAACAAAAAGGATAACAAAGCTCAAATTCATGGGGGGGTGAGAATCTTTAGCTCGCTTTTGTTGCTGTTTCTTCCACATTGGTAGAATGGGGCTCTGTGGGGAAGGCCTCTTAGAGGGGCCAACACTTTTGTGAGGCAGAGTTGAAGTGAGATCCAGGGATATGAGGTTAAGTTTAACCAGCAGATGCTCTCCTTCTTGGAAAGTAGAGAAGCTGTACTTCTTGCTTTTGTAGATGAAAGTTAGGTGAAACAGAAATGACCACCAATATTTGATGGTGGATTTGGTGAGGACTTCCAGCAAAGGTTTCAGGGCTCTTCTCTTTTGGATGGTAGAAGGAGACAAGTCTGAGAAAACTTGGATAGGGTGACCTTGTATGGCAAGATTACGAGAGTTTCTAGAGGCCTTCATGATCTCTTCCTTTACCCCATAAAAGTGAGGTTTCACTACGATGTCTCTGGGTAAGCCGTCGGACCTCGGAGGCTGGAGAGCTCTATGAGCCCTATCTAATTCAAGACGATGTGCAGGGATGCCCGGGATTGAATCCTTGATAAAGTCAGTCACGGCCGTCTGGACATCAGTGATAGCCTCAGGAAGGCCTCTAATTCGAAAGTTATAGCGTCTAGAACGATTTTCCAAATCATCGATTTTAGATAAGGCAGAGTCTAATTGGTCCTGAAGATCTTGGATACGAGCCGTGTTCTAGTTTATTCTAGAGACTGATTGGTCCGTTTTGTGTTCTATTGCATCTATTCGGGCCCCCAATCCCTGAAGATCTGCTTGAATGACGGAGGTGATTTGTGTGGCTGCTTGGGCCAGGCCCTTAGAAAGCATTTTGGAGAAAACCTCCATCATCATCTGGAAGTCAGTGTGAGGGGCCTGGGCGTAGGAACTGGGTGGTTCAGAGCGGGTATTACCAGGGCCCTGTTCTCTTAAAGGAGTAGTGATGAGTTCATCCAAAGTCCGTTCCAGAAGAGAAATTGTAGATGCTGGTGATAAGATCTCGGCCAATGGTTGTGTTCCAGGGGGGGGCCCTGGAGATGTTAAAATTTGAGAACCCCCGTCTGAACCGGCTTCCATTTCCTCAGAGACCCCAGGGAGTGATTGGATATCAGGGGGCTTCTGTGAGCGCTTAGAGGTCGGACCGTCAAAGCCCGGTTGACGGGACAGGTCCCTCCTGACTGTTCCTGTTTGCATGGTCCCAGAGGGAAAAAAGTCCCGGCAGGATCGTTCCCGTTCTTTAAAGAGGAAAGTGTCTAAATTTGAATAAGCCCCTTGTGCAGCACCTTGCGGCGCTGTAGAAAAAATAGTTCAGCTCTGTGATTTGCTCAGGATGATCCCTCAGCTGTCATATGAGGGAGAGAGGGGCCTGCTCTCTGCCAACACTCTCAGGTGGAGGGTGAGGGAAAGTTAGGCCCAATCCACGGCCTATAGTAACAGTCTCTGCCCTCAGAAGCGCACCATGCCCCCAGTTAGTGCCTCAGGTCCTGCATCCCCCGCAGTGGGCCTCACTGGTGTTTAAAATATAATTGCTGGGTACTGTAGTTTTACTCATGTGTCCCCTGCTACTGTGATCTCTCCTTCCCGCTGCCTCCTGTGCAGCGAAAAAATGGATAGGCCCGAGCCGCGGCCTCGAGTAGAAGAGCGGGGCCGGACTCGGGTCACATCAGCCACCTGGCAGATCCCTACTGCCCCTTCCCTACTGGACCTGTGAGCGGGTCAGCCGAGCTCCGCTGATCGCGATTATTGCCTCGGATGGCTGAAGAGGACCGGAGCTCCAGGCTCACACAGCCGCCATGGACGCTCCGCACATGCGCACTCCTGTTGTCCTACTTTTTAACTCAAAAAAGCAATTTTTTTTCCAAAAAAATTGTGCTTGAAAGACCGCTGCGCAAATACCGTGTGACAAATAGTATTGCAACGATCACCATTTTATTCTCTAGGGTGTTTGAAAAAAATATATAATGTTTGGGGGTTCTAAGTAAAATTCTAGCAAAAAAAATTATTTTAACTTGTAAACAACAAGTGTAAAAAAGGGCTCCGGGGCTTAAGTGGTTAATCTAATTTACAACATCATGCCCAGTTCCTCTGTCCAACAAAAGTAACTGCAAGGGGTTACAGTGTTCTGGCACCGCCAACAAGCAAGGCCCAATTTTTGGCCACCTGTTTGACTGGGGGATTTTATCACAATTTTTTAACTATTTTATAACAGCACGGCCGCACCAAAATTTGTTAAAAAAATGATGTGCGGTTCCCCCCAAAATCAAAACCAGGCCCTTCAGGTCTGGTATGGAATTTATGGGGAACCCCGTGCCAATAAAAAAAAAAATGATGTGCGGTTCCCCCCAAAATCCAAACCAGGCCCTTCAGGTCTGGTATGGATTTTAAGGGGAACCCCGTGCCCCTGGCATGGCAGGAGGGGGTGGGGATGAGCGAGCGCCCCCCAAACCATACCAGGTCACGTGCCCTCAACATGGGGAGGATGCTTTGAGGTCACCCCCAAAGCACCTTCTCCCCTTGTTAATGGGGAGAAGGGCCTCATCTTCACAACCCTGGGCGGTGGTTGTGGGGGTCTGCGGGCAGTAGGCTTATCAGAATCTGAAAGCCCCCTTTAATAAAGGGGCCCCCAGATCTCGACCTCCCTATGTTAATAGGCTTGGGTTACTTTGTACCCCTACCCATTCACCAAAAAAGGAGTGTAGTGTAAAAAAAAAAACAATAGGCAGTTTTTGAGAAGTCCTTTATTTTATATTATAGCTCTTTCTTCTTTCTTCCTCCATCTTCTCCTGGCCCGCTCCTTCTTCTGGTCTTCTTCTTCTTCTAGTCTTCTTGCTTCCTCTTTTCATCTTCAATCTTCAATATTCATCTTCATCTTGATCTTGATGCCCCTGCACGTCTTGCCAAACGGGCAGTCTTCATGATGACAGTACTTTTATAAGAAGGGGCGGGCCACCCAGTGATGTAACTGAGTGAACCCGCCCCCTTCTGACGTCATGTGAAAGCAAAAGGATTGTCAAAGGATCTGTGGGAAAAGGTAGTTGAACTGTATAAAACAGAAAAGGGAAATAAAAAGATATCCAAGGAATTGAGAATGCCAATCAGCAGTGTTCAAACTCTAATCAAGAAGTGGAAAATGAGGGGTTCTGTTGAAACCAAACCACGGTCAGGTAGACCAACTAAAATTTCAGCCACAACTGCCAGGAAAATTGTTCGGGGTGCAAAGAAAAACCCACACATAACTTCACGACTCTCTGAAAACATGTGGTGTGGCTGTTTCAAGATGCACACTAAGGAGGCACTTGAAGAAAGATGGGCTGCATGGTCAAGTCGCCAGAAGAAAGCCATTACTACGCAAATGCCAAAAGTATCCCGCTTACAATATGCCAAACAGCACAGAGACAAGCCTGAAACCTTCTGGCACAAAGTCATTTGAAATGATAAGACCAAAATTGAGCTTTTTGACCACAACCATAAACCCTACAATTGGAGAGGAGTCAACAAGGCCCGTGAAATGTTTTGGGGATGTGTGAGCTACAAAGGCACAGGGGATTTGGTCAAAATTGATGGCACGATGAATGTCCTATGTTATAAAAAATACTGGAAGAACATTTTCATTCATCAGCCAGGAAGCTGCGTATGGGACGTACTTGGACATTCCAACATGACAACGATCCAAAACACAAGGCCAAGTCGACCTTTCATTGGCTACAGCACAATAAAGTGAAGATTCTGGAGTGGCCATCTCAGTCTCCTTACCTCCATATCATTGAGCCATTCTGGGGAGATCTCAAATGTGCAGTTCATGCAAGACAGCCCAAGAATTTCCAGGAACTGGAGGCTTTTTGCCAAGAGGAATGGGCAGCTTTAACATCTGAGAAGATAAAGAGCCTCATCCACAAATACCACAAAATACTTCAAACTGTCAATTATGTTAAAGGGGCAATTAAGAACTGGGGTATGTAAACTTTTGATCAGGGTCATTTGGGTAGTTTCTGTTGTCATTATGATTTAAAAATGGTAAACACAGTTGAATGATAATAAATGGCTTCAGCCAAAACGCTAACCATGAGTGAAAGAAATGTTTTTGTGTTCTCATTCATATTCTCTGAAAAATGGCCAAGAAATAATAAATTCTGCCGGGGTATGTAAACTTATGAGCACAACTGTACATGGACCTCTGTGGATTTTAAATACTTTATACATTTATACAGTATCTCCCAAGAATGAATACACCCCTCACATTTTTGTAAATGTTTTTGGAAGAGACCTTGCGCTCTTCCACCTTCTGTTTAGGGATGCCCCACAAATGCTCAATAGGGTTTAGGTCTTAAAACATGCTTCGCCAGTCCATCACCTTTACCCTCAGCTTCTTTAGCAAGGCAGTGGTCATCTTGGAGGTGTGCTTTGGGTCATTATCATGTTGGAATACTGCCCTGTGGCCCAGTCCAGGAAGGGAGGGAATCATGCTCTGCTTCAGTATGTCACAGCCCATGTTGGCATTCATGGTTCCCTCAATAAACTGTAGCTCCCCAGTGCCGGCAGCACTCTTACAGCCCCAGACCATTACATTCCCACCACCATGCTTGACTGTAGACAAGACACACTTGTCTTTGTACTCCTTACCTGGTTGCCGCCACACATGCTTGACACCATCTGAACAAAATATGTTTATCTTGGTCTCATTAGACCACAGGACATGGTTTCAGTAATCCATGTCCTTGGTCTGCTTGTCTTCAGCAAATTGTTTGCGGGTTTTCTTGTGCATCATCTTTAGAAGAGGCTTCCTTCTGGGGTGACAGCCACGCAGACCAATTTGAGGCAGTATGCGGCGTATGGTCTGAGCACTGACAGGCTGACCCCCCACCCCTTCAACCTCTGCAGCAATTCTGGCAGCACTCATACATTTATTTCACAAAGACAACTTCTGGATATGATGCTGAGCACATGTACTCAACTTCTTTGGTCGACCATTCTGAGTGGAACCTATCCTGTTAAACCGATGTATGGTCTTGGCCACCATGCTGCAGCTCAGTTTCAGAGTCTTGGCCATGAGTTGCCATGTTGAACTTCCAGTGACCAGTATGAGAGATTGAGAGCGATAACACCAAATTTAACACACCTGCTCCCCATTCACACCTAAGAAATGGCAATGCTAATGAGTCACATGACACCGGCGAGGGAAAATGGCTAATTGGGCCAAATTTGGACATTTTCACTTAGGGGTGTACTCACTTTAGTTGCCAGCATTTTAAGCATCAACGTACAACTAAAGGCAACATACACATTTTAGTAAATCTTCATATAAATACCTGAAAGTTACACATGATAATAAACATAATAACTGAAATTATTATTTTCCTACCATATACTGTAGCTGCAATTGTAGTCTCTAATGCCCCTATTCATTCCCTCTTTGCTGTATAATACTAGTAATGGTGGGAGGAGTGCAGCAGAGCTAGCATGCCATTTCATTTCAGAGCTAGCTACTGCATCTTCCACAGGGAACTACAATTCCCATAACATAACACACACCCATCTCTCAATCAATAGCTGGGTGTGTGCTATGCAAAACAGCACAAGTCAGTACAGGTTAGTTTGCATGCAGATTTCTCTATTAATTTGTGTGCTTCTCTCTGCCTGTTCTCGTTTGGTAATTGGAAAACACAAGCTGGGAGTAGCCTGTATAGACACAGAGCAGTGGGCGAGCACAGGCGGGACATAGGCGGGAGTGGGAGTGGCTTCACAGGCCAATCATGGGTGGAGCCTTGTGGAGAATGAAATGCAAGAGCTTTCCAAGGACTGAAGGAGCACCTCCCCCAGCGATGTCAGGACGACTCCTTGTAGTCTCTTCAGAGAGGCAGCACGTGAAAGGGGACAATAGGCGATTAGAAACACAGGAAGTAACGTTGTCTCCTCAATAAAGGAAGTGAACTTGAGAGCTTTCAGCTGCAGGGGTAGATATCTCAAAATCCTTACTATTTTTTTGCAAAACAACCAGTGAGATGTTTAACAGACCGCATAGTTACATAACATATTGATTTTTTGACCATAGTTCTTCTTTAATGGCTGCGTGTTGAGTTATTTTGAGGGGACAGCAAATTTACACTGTTATACAAAAGGTAGAAAAAAAATATTTACAAAAATGTGAGGGGTGTGCTCACTTTTGTGAGATACTGTATCTTTGTCCTTGTAGTTCACTTATACATGATTGTGCGCCTAATTGTTAATACTTACTTTTTAAAGATTATACAGAGTATAGTGTGTGGCATATACCTAGTAGAATCAATGAAAGTGTTAACTGACACACAGTGATTGATATCTACTCATATAAAAGAAGTCAGGGTGGTGCATTCCCTAGGCTTGAGAAAGGGGGATCCGCCTCCAAAACGCATCATCATGGCAACCAACTGGTGCTCTTTGTTCTAGGAGAGGAAGTGGGTGGCATCTTCCTTGGCCAAAGCTCTGGCTGCTGGTTGAGTTCTGTCACAGTGAGGAGAGTCAGGTGTGGAGGAACACTGGTATTATGAGGCTTATCAAGCTCATTAAGTTTGCTCAGAATCCTGCAGTGCAAGCATGTTACCCTTCGATTTAACCCCTGGTGCACAGGATTGCCCTCCTTGAACTATCCCACTGTGTATTGTGGCACTCTCTCCGATTGTAGGACAGGTGAGGGCAATACGTATTGTGTGTTTTTAAACTCTGTCACATCCCTTGTGCTGACCATTGGATTCTGCAAGTGTTTTTTTCTGGCCAAGAAGATGAGAATACACTATTAACTGACAATTGTTTCTTGGACTGGACCTGCTAGAATACTTTTATTGGACTTTTTATATAGTAAAATTTCCTAGAGTGGATGTAATATAGTTATTGTGTTCAATATTTGTAATAATATCAAACCATAAATGAACAAAAACATAGCAATTGGGCAGCACAGTGGTGTAGTGGATAGCACTTTCGCCTGGCAGCAAAAGGGTTGCTGGTTTGAATCCCAACCTGCCTGGAGTTTGCATGTTCTCCCTGTGCCTGTGTGAGTTTCCTCCGGATACTCCGGTTTCCTCCCACACTCCAAAGACATGCTGGTTGACCCTAGTATATGTATGAATGTGAGTTGGGGACCTTAGATTGTAAGCTCCTTGAGGGTAGGGACTGATGACAATGTAGATGTAAAGCGCTGTGTAAATTGACAGTGCTATAGAAGTAATAGCAATGAAAGAGTTGAGGCAGAAATAAATATATTGGGCTTTATTCAAGAGTACACCAGATATAAATTTGATGGACAACATACACAAGTAAATCATTGCAACTAGGTAACAACAACTCCAAACAACTCCCCATTCCACGTTATTATTATTTCTCTTGCTGTAGTTACTAGCCTGTTATGCAGAATTCATTTATTTGTACTTGGAGGTAAAGACTGCATTAACTAGAGCAAGGAATTTTTCCCAGGCAGCCTGAACTTCGGGAGTGAAATCAGCAGGGAAGTGAGCAGCCAAGACCACCTGGATAACATGAGACACCAGCTGTAAGAGAAATAAAGGGTACATTATTTTTGTGAACACAACACACCTATATTATTTAATAAGGACAACAATTTGTTCAAACTTCTGTAAACCAAGAATATTGGCTTCCCCGGGCTGTGATGTTTACCATTTTTTAAATTTTTTTAACTGATCTAATTTCATGTAGGGTAACTTAATACAATTTTATTTGGTTTGGCAATTTTTTTTAAAAACTAGAGCACAATACAAGTTGTTCCTTATAGCAACCAGTTAAGCTTTGTCTTTCAGAAGAAAATAAAAATCAGATTGCTGGAGAAAAGCACACCTTTTGTTCTATTTTTATTATTAGGTCTAATGGGAATTTTAGGAAAAGTGGGGAAAATAAAAATGGAATCATTTTTTTAACTTCATCAATTCTGTTACAGATAAAACTGCCTCTCTTAGGTATTTAATGAAAAAAGTCTAGTGGAAGGTGCTCTTCAGATCAGGAGACAATACTACTATACCTTATTTGACTATTATGGTTATTCATACTTGTTACTGACTACAGCCTCTATATTTATGCCATGACAATTTTTCTAAAAACTGACACAACATTCTCAGTAAATTTGCCACTTAAAGTGATTGTAAGGTTTATTTATTTATTTAAATGTATTTACTTTTTAATAACAAACATGTTAAACGTTCCTACTCTGCGCAATAGAATTGCACAGAGCGGCTACGATCCTCCTCTTCTTTTCCTCCTTATTCTTCTGTTTCCATAGACACAGACAGTGCTGCTCAGCCTCGTCCTCGGCTCCATTGTCACAGGATTTGACTGACAGCAGAGGGGGGCCAATGACTATAAGAGCGAGGAGATAAACGGGACTGCACTGACTGGATCAAGTGAGGGCTCAAGTAAGTATAAGGGAGCAATATTACTACATAAACATTTTTACCTTCATGCAGGGAATGCATTAAGGTAAAAAATGTTTAGGCTTAGAACCACTTTAAAAGCTGACCCTTACCCAGATAGCAAGGATAACTTGCCACAAATTTATGGCAGTGTTGAATTGTAGGTCTGTTAACTTGCTGCACATTTTCACTGGCAAGTTGTATGCTTGCAGAGCACTTGAAGCACAAGTTCTAGTTAATTCTTTTTCATTTGTAACAAATCTCTAGCAAGGGCAAAGTTGCAGTGGTGAGTAGAGTTGGAAAGTTCGGGTCCGTACCGAACTTTTGGGTGTCCGGGACCCGGAACCGAACCCAAACTTTTCAAAAAAAGTCTGGGTTCGGGTCCGGGGTTCTGGCATTTTATTACACCTGTTGAAAATCTGCCAAGGGCAGCCAATCAACAAGTGTTTCACTGGTTTTCCCTGAGAAACAATCACAGCCATGCCTACTAATGGCATGGCTGTGATTGGCCAGTGCACAATGTGACCCAGCCTCTATATGGGGCTGGAGTCACTGTGCTGCATGTCATATACTCTCAGGATAGTTTAGGGAGAGGATGCTGCTGGCTCTGTGAGGGACAGATTGCAGATATTATAGAACATATCATCCTGCATTACTGATTGATCTGATTGTGGACTAGGGAGAGATACTAGTACTGCTGCTTTGAGGGACAGATTGCACACCTCATCCTGCTGCACAGAACGATCTGACTGGACTAGGTAGAGTCTGTTGCTTTAAGGGAAAGATTATTCTTCTAAAATCATCTCCAACTTGTACAGAGAAAGGTTCCAGCTGTTGCTTTAAGGGAAAGATTACTGTTCTAAAATCATCATCAAAGTGCGTGAGAAAAATCAATTTCAGGTGGGGGGAGCCATATCACTGTGATATGGCTCCCTCTGCCTGAAATAGATTTTTCTCACACAGTTTGAACATGATTTTACAACAGTGATATGGCTCCCTCCGCCTGAAATAGACTTTTCACACACACTTTGAAGATGGTCCACAGCCACCTCCATTTTTTATTTTTTTATGTGATTTTATTTTTTTTTAATTATTTTAAGTTATTTCCGTTTCCCCATTTCTTTGTAGGGCACTTGTCCGACCCTTACCCCCATTTTTGTTCCTTTTGCAGACCTCTAGGACTTTCCAGGACTTTGTTACAGCCATTTTTGTGCCTAAAAGTTCGGGTCCCCATTGATTTCAATGGGGTTCGGGGTCCGTGTCAAAGTTCGGGTCCAGTCCAGACCCGAACCCGGACTTTGTCCCGAAGTTCGGCCGAACCAGCAGAACCCGAACTTCCAGAGGTTCGATCAGCTCTAGTGGTGAGCCTACAGCAAGAGCTCTGCAAGCCACAGTGCCCCCCTGTGGTGGGATGATTATTGCACAACATAACTGAACCAGAACTTGCAGCAGACTCACAAAATGTTTGCAAAGAAAGTTGATCTTGAGTCATACAATGGGGACTTGCTGCAATTGTGCAACAAACTTGTGAAGTATTGCAATAGCTTAGCAAGTCATTTTCAAGCTTGCAGCACAATTGCTTGCTATCTGGGTACTTGGCCCACCCAAGTTTAAATACTATATTACTGTATGTTGCAATGACACTTAAACCCAATGTATTTTGTCCACCTGAATCAAGTTATGGCATCTTATTGTGTAATAATATTCAGTAGTCCTTACGGCATAATGTCCTGGATCCACTTTTAGCTCGTATGCGTGCATATCAGCTAGGGCAGACAGGTTGCCAGTAAGGTCATCCAGGTGATCGGCTGCACTTTTATAACCATCGATAAGCTTTGCACCTTGTGTCTTGAGGTCATCAGAGCCAGGGGTCAGGTTAAACTTTTGGAAATATGTTCTGGATTTGGGGAAGCTAAGGAAAAGCCTAATAGAAAACAAATAGAAGTTAATACATATAAAATGACATTTCAGATTAAAAAAATACTGTATGTATAGACACTGGGAAAGCAAACCTTATTCCCTCCCTGTTAAAACTTGCAGAAGACGGACCTTTCTGACCTTCAAGAAATTGACCCAATGATGTCCTTGTTGCATGGCTTGATGGAAACTTTTTGCAAACAAATGCTACATAATGTATGATATATAAAATACCAGTAGTGGCATTCTGTAATTTACATCTCTCTCTAAATTTCCATCTAAAGTGATTCTTTTTAAAATTACAAACATGTTATACTTACCTCCTCTGTGCAGTTGGTTTTGCACAGAGCAGCCCAGATCCTCCTCTTCTCGGGTCCCTCTCGTGCTCTTCTGGCCCCTTCCTCTAGTTGAGTGCCCCCATAGCCAGCAGCTTGCTACAGGGGGGGCACCCGAGCCAAGTCACAGCTATGTGTGTCCATTCAGACACAGAGCCCAGACCCGGCCCCGCCTCCTCTCTCCTCTGATTGGCTGACTGACTTTGATTGACAGCCACTGGAGCCAATGGCACCACTGCTGTGTCTCAGCCAATCAGGGGGAGAGTCCCGGATGGCTAAGATGGGGCTCAGGTAAGTAATTAAGGGGTGCTGGGGAGGCTGCTACACACAGAATGTTTTTTATCTTAATGCATAGAATGCATTAAGATAAAAAAACTTCTGCCTTTACAACTCCTTTAAGTCTAAAGTGGTTTTAAAGATAAAAGTTTTTTTTTTTACCTAGCTGCTCCTTGCTCCTGCCTCCCCTCTCTAAACACTTATCCGAGTCATACATCGATCCATACATTGAAGCCCGGCTTCAGTTATTCTCTCCCCTGTCCCTGCTAACACAGGTTGTACTGATAGCAGCTAGAGCCATTGGCCCTTGCTGCTGTCAGTCAAATCCTGTAAGGAGAAAGTTAGAGCAGGGCTGAGCTGCGCTGTGTGTGTCTATGGATGCACACAGACTAGCTTGTAAGCAAGCCCACATGTGTGCTCCCATACAAGTGACTTGCTATATTGGCACATGCAGAAAAAGTGGAGCAGAGAGCACAGGCAGGGGACACCAGAAGTGGATGAATGGGCAAGTATAAACCTTTATTTTATTTTAAGAAAAAAAAAAAGTTTGACTTTACAACGCTTTAACTCAACCTGAAAACTTTTAGTTTTGTAGAGTGGAAACAGGCAGGGCCAATACAAGGCATGGGTGGAAAGGGCACCTGCCCTGGGTGCAGCATCTGTGTAAAGGCAGGGGGCACACTTGGTGCTCCAGCAGTTCCCTTCTCCTTTCCTACAGTAGTCAAAAACAAATACAGGGAAATAAAGTTTTAAATCTTCCTTCCTCACAAAACATTCTCTGCACAGGCTCTGCCTTATTTATTACTGGGCTTACATCAGTATATGGATTGTCCGGTGCCCAGCACTGCTATCTTCAGTTATCAGTGCACTGCTTGTTGGATGTGTCTCCAGTTGCCAGACATGTTGGGCTCCATGCACACTAGCGTTTAAGATCCTAGAAGCTGTTATTAGCATTTTTTCTGCTCTTAGAAGATAAAAGTGTTAACCTTATGTGTCTATTCATACTACTTTAGGCTATTAGCATTGTTTGAGCTTCAGCTTCTAGGAGCAGAAAAAAAAAAAAAAAGAGTTTTTTTGGAGAGTTTTTCCAGCAGAAAAAAAACAAAATAAACGCTGAATGCTCCTAAATGCTGCTAAAATACTCCCAACAGCTTTTGTTACATTTTATTTCTTCATATACAGACGGTCCCTGGGTTACAAACAAGGTAGGAACTGTAGGTTTGTTCTTAAGTTGAATTTGTATGTAAGTCGGAACAGGAACATTTTTTAAGTGTAAGTCCAACCAAAACAATATTTTTTAGGTTTTTTGGATAGCATAGGGAAGGGTTAACACCCCTGAAATGTTTGTTTTGCTGTCTGTACCCCTGTTCAGAAGATTTCACCTCACTTTCTGTCCTTGTGACAATTGGGTTTTGAAAATTTTGGTTTGTTCTGGAAACAAGGATTGGTGATAAATCAGTGGAAACACCTTTTCCCATTATAACTCTTACAGGAGTGGATTTCCCTTCCTAGGGGTAGATTTCCTCTCACTTCCTGTTGTCTCCCTCCATTTGTAAGGAGCCTTATGTAAGTTGGATGTTTGTAACCCAGGGACCACCTGTACTGCAAAATTGCTAATGCTCCTAAAAGCTACTAAAATGCTACTAGAAGCTGGCACAAAAATGTGATCATCAGCATTTTTTTCTAGCTTTTTGAGCTTATAAAAAAACACTAGTGTGTATGGAGCCTCAGTGTAGACTGCAGCCTCGCACTAAAAGGCTGAGGCTGAGGAGTGTGCAGTGAACGTCACTAATCATGTGAGGAGATTAACACTTTACTTCCCTGCATTTGTTTGGTTGGCTACACTTAATGACTACTGTAGGCAAGGAGGAGGATCACCTCTTAAAACCAGGGCTAGTGCTCCATGCTTGTAGATTAGAAGTAGCTACATTGAGGAATTTGTCTGTCCATCTTTTGATTGGCCTTTTCCTGACGTCCAACATGGCAGCATACATATGATATAGCTCCGCCCCTATATCCACACACAAGACCTGTTTAGCTCTATAAAAGTCTGACTGAGAGCAACCTCCCCAATTTTCCTTTTTAACAACACCTACAGACCGTTCCACTAAGCTCTTACCTGCCGACCACGTCGGGGTCTGTCTGGGTTCAAGCCTCTCCCAGAACACAGTCCCACATCTTAGGCTGCTAAATGCACCAACAAGGTTGGGAGCCCCTTTTGGTGTTTTTTTGGGACTGAGGTGTTCTCTAATCAGAGACAATATCCCTCTTGTGGCATGCTTGCTGTGGGGTCCAGATCCAGCAGCTGGGACAGGATGGCCTCTTTCTATCTATGGAATTCTTTCTTCAGGTCTGATTATATTATGATTATATTCTTCTGTTTTATTTCTAATGTTTTCTTTTTTTTCTTCTTTATTATGTTAGCAGGGTTGGTAGTGGGCCCTTTGGCCTCCCTCTTCCTCCCGATGGCCCCTTTCACTTTTTGCCGGCTGCGGCATCTGCGCGGTGGACTCTGGGTCTCTGATGGCCATGTTTTCTGGGCCTAGGGATGCCAACGCATGCACGATGTGCCGCAAGAGTGCGGCGACCATCTTAGATGAGGGAACAAGCTTCCCTCCATTTGACACTGACCTCTGGGATAGGAGGATGAGGGGGAGGATGGAGTCTCCCATAAGGCACCCTATTCAAAGGGCGATCAGGTGCAATAATGGATGCCTCTTCATTTATGCAGCAAGCAGCATATCAGAGGAGCAGGCAAAAGTCCAGGCAAGTCTTGCTATTCTGGGGATGGGAGAGAGGGAAGTAGTATATTGTTAGTGGGAGTTTTTTTTCCCAGACTTCTTTTGGGTTTATTTTTCTTTGCAAAAAAAAAAAAAAGGTGTACATTTATATATGTGTTTTTTCTTTTATATTTATATGTGCGTATTCTCTCTCTTTCTCTACGGTTGCTATTTTTCTCTTTCTTTTCCTCTCTGTTGCCATACAGTCCCATTTGCACCTTTTGGTTCTTCCGTCAGCATGAGCCTACTGCCACATAACCAAGACTACCACGCTATTAGGTAAGGGACACCTTGGATAAGTAAGAAGATGCAGAAGAAATGAGTGCATTATGCCCTGGCGAGCGTGCCTGCTTGTCTACTTCAACCCCGGCCGCTCACACTCCCACTATAATAGGTCCAGTGACTCCTCCAGTCCTGGCAGACCCCAGCATAAAGGGCGCAAACATATGCTTAAGAGAAAGAACACAGCTTCTCCTCAGAGGGTTTAGCGCCCAAAAGGCAAATGTTGGTCATGTGGAGATGACCCTATGTCAGGAAAGCTAGTTTGCAGCAATTGCTTTAGGCATCTTGCCAGAGACCAGGACTATGAGAATCAGTAGATGTCAACCCTGCTCAAGAAAGTAGTCTGCGACTCCCTGGTGGAATTTTCTGGCTGTCTCGAACAACCAGGGACATAGAAACATAGAAAAGTGACGGCAGAAAAAGACTGAGTAGTCCATCGAGTCTGCCCCTTTTTTTTTTTTTTTTTTTTACATTAACCTTGTTGTCTGACTATAGATTTATGTTTATCCCAAGCATATTTACTGTTCACTGTCTTACAACCTCTGTTGGTAGTTTATTCCAATCATCAACCACCCTTTCAGTAAAATAATACTTTCTAAGATTAGTTTTGATCTTCCCTCCAGTTAGTTTGAGGTCATGTCCCCGTGTTCTTGATTTTGGTTTCATGTTGAAAAGACTGCCCTCCTGAACCTTATTCACCCCCTTGATGTATTTAATCAATCAAGGACAGAGTTGAGCGAAGTGTGTGGGCCCTGCACTAAGTCTAAGCCATGCCATTCAAACCTCTCTAATTAGAGAGATACCAGGCACTCAGGCCCAGTAGCACATCCAACCTTTCAGGAAGAGGGAGAAGATACTGCCTCCTCTTCAGCAGAGGATCCTGAAGGTTCAGGCTTTGAATTTGCTATGGTGCCACCATTCATTATGGCAGTATAAGCCACACTGGAATGGGAGGATCCTGAACCTCCTTCAAAGACGGAGAAAACTTATTATCCCCACCTAAAGAAACTGGTAGCTAACTTTCCTCTTATGACAGAAATAAGAGGCTTGTTTCAGGATGGGAGAAGAGAGAGAGAAAATCACCTTCAACCAATAGGTTGCAAAAGCTATAACCACTCACGGAGGAGGATGCATTGCATTTCTCTAACCCACTGACGGTGGATGTGGCAGTTAGTAAACTGGCCAAGAACATGACACTCCCGATTAAAGGCTCTTCTTCCTTTTGCGATATCCTAGATACGCGCATTGACTTGGACTTAAGAAAGTCCTACCTCGTGGGAGGTGGTGCCTGTGAGCCCACCATAGCTTTAACATCCGTAGCAAGCACTATGCAAGTGTGGACGCATAACCTGGAATATGCGATTAACCCCTTCCTTACCGGGCACTTAAACCCCCCTCCTGCCCAGACCAATTTTTGGCTTTCAGCGCTGTCGCATTTTGAATGACAATTGCACGGTCGTGCGACGTTGTACCCAAATAAAATTTGCGTCCCCTTTTTTTCCCACAAATAGAGCTTTCTTTTGGTGGTATTTGATCCCCTCTGCGTAATTTCTGATCGCCGCTATAAACAAAAAATGAGCGACAATTTTGCAAAAAAGAACAATATTTTTTACTTTTTGCTAAAGTACAAATCCATTAAAACAATTATTCATCGATTTTGGCCGATATATATTCTTCTACATATTTTTGGTAAAAAAAAAAATCGCAATCGGAGTATATTGATTGGTTTGCGCAAAAGTTATCGCGTCTACAAATTGGGAATTGATTTATGGCGTTTTTATTTTTATTTATTTTTTTACTAGTAATGGCGGCGATCTGCGATTTTTATCGGGACTGCGATATTGGGGCGGAAATGTCGGACGTTTTTTACACATTTTTGGGACCAATGACATTTATACAGCGATCAAAAATTTAAATGTCCTCTGATTACTGTGTAAATGTCAATGGCAGTGAAGGGGTTAACCAGCAGGGGGCAGTGAAGGGGTTAAATATGTTCCCTGGGTGTGTTCTAACTGTGGGGGGGCAGGGCTGGTCGGGACATAACAGATCTAACTGATCCCAGTGACAGGGATCAGTAGATCTGGTATGTCCCCTGTCAAAGAACGGGGAACTGCCGTGTTTACAACGGCGGTTCCCCGTTCTGAGGCTCCTGAAAGTGATCGCGGGTCTCGGGCGGACATCGAGTCCGCCCGACCCACGGGTACGCTCCCGCCAGGGGGCGCACAGGAGCATGCGCAGTGGGAGGACGTCCATGGACGTCCTCCCGTATTTCGGCAATAGCGCGGACCTGGAGTGGTTAAAAAACATCTGCATAAAGAGCAAATAATCAAGGCACCTGAGGAGATTAAAACTCTCAACGGATTTGGTAGGGGAGGCAGCTATAGATATCCTTTGATGGTCCTCCAGGGCCATGCTTAGCTCAGTGACAGCTAAAATAGCTTTGTGGCTAAAACCCTGGGCGGCGTACCCATCTGTAAAGCAGAATTGCTGTAAACTGCCTTTTGATGGGAAGGCACTGTTTGGCCAAAAACTGCAGACTGCCATCTCCAGGGTTACAGGAGGAAAATCCGCAATCGAAAATCCAGATGCCAGAAGGGGCGACCAATCAGGGGGGCACCAAACAGGTACCGGGATTTTGGAGGTTTTCGCCCATCCAAGGACTCCAGAAGGGGTTGGAGGGGTACACAGTCAACCTTCCTAAGATCACAGAGAGCTAAGGCCCCTGTGGCTCCCTCAGGTACCCAGAAGTCCTTTTAATGCCAGGCCCACCCAGGGGGAGGCAGTTGGATCCAGGCTGCTCAAATTTGCCCAGGTCTGGCAAGACCACTGCCAAGATCGAAGGGCTCCATCCACAGTGGCACAAGGCCATTATTGGCTGTTCAAATGGCAACCTCCAGAATACTCGCTCACCCCCATAAAGACAACCCATTCGGTCCTGAAGTTGGTTGCTCTTCAGGAGTACATCAACATCTTGTTGCTTCAAGGGGCAATCATTTCAGTTGCAGCCTGCCAAAGGTCTACAGGCTTTTACTCTCCACCCTTTCTGGTCCAGAAAAAGATGGGGGCTTCAGACCAGTGGAAGAAGGTTCCTCTAACCCAGCCAATCAGGATCACCAGCCTGATGCACCGGAGTTTCTGGTGGTGGACACAACAAGAAGTGCTAGTACAGCATCGTCCATTAGGGCCGCAGCCATGGATCATTGTTACCACAGACGTCAGCACAGAAGGGTGAGGTGCCACCTGTGAACAACAAGACCCAGGGCAGATGGAAATTTCCCACTCAGGGCCTAGTTTAAGCCATTCTGGAACTTTGAATAGCATTCATGGTGTTAGTCAGCTTGCTGCCTTACAATAACGGGTTGTCCAGCCCTGCTACATCTGGACCCATTGGAGTAGGAAACAGATGCCTTGACCCATCATTGGGTTGCACAACTGACCTATGCCTTTTCTCCAATTTCTTTAATCTGGAAATTCCTGAAGAGATTGTGGACCACAAATCTAACAGTCATTGCATTATTACCTTACTGGCCTCGCAGACCATGGTTCTTGCTGGCAATGGATCTCAGCAGATCTGTGCCTACCGATCACTCGGCCAGTGACTCCTCATCACCTATTGCATGGAGAAATCCTACATCTGCAACCATCATGACTGGTCTTAGTGGCCTGGAGATCAAAATGCAGGGGTTACAAGAGTTAGGATGTTCTCCAGAGGCTATTAGAACTTTACAGAGTTCTAGAAAGGGGTCAACCAATTCCATCTACTCCAGAATATGGGATAGGTTCACAAGCTTTGCAGCCAGACATCAGTTTGACCCCAGTGACCTAAATATGTCTCAAGTCCTGTCTTTCTTGCAATCCGGATTTGATTTAGGGCTCAGCCCCAGCTCGCTTAAAAGGTGCATGTTTCAGCCATCTCGACTTTTACCCAAAGGAAATGGGCTGCAAGTCTGCTGGTGGTGCACATCATGAGATCGGTACTTAGACTATGCCCTCCCAAGAGAAATAGGTTCCCTCAGTGGGACCTAACAATAGTCCTTAATTTTCTGGCAAACCCTCCGGGTGCCCCTACGGGAAACTGTACGTTGTGGGATATCACCTTAAAAATGGCTAATAGCTATAGCTAATAGGTATTAGCTAATAGCTAATACTTAGTAGCTATAACTGCAGGGGGAAGGGTGTCAGAACTCCAAGCATTGGGGGCAGCTGAACCTTATACCACGTTCTTCCCGGACAGGGTTGTTCTGAGACCATTGGATCACTTTGTCCCAAAAATGGCTTCAATATTTTACCTCTCTAGTGAATGGGTGCTACCAGCCTTCCCAGCAGAGTCAGGTCCTTACCTACGTGAGTTGGACATTCCAAAGTCCTCAAAGCCTATCCCCATGCTACTTCTGCATTCATACATTCTGGCAGACTTTTCATCCTACCTACTGGGAAAGAGGCTTTGGCCAGAAACATCTCGGCCCCGATTAGTAAAAACTATTCATCAAGCATATAGAGTGGTTGGAAAAGTGGTTAGAGCTCACTCAACTAGGGCAATGTCTTCTTCTTGGACAGCTCGGGCAGGAGTGTCGCTGGAGACAGTCTGCAGAGCGGCTAGCTGGTCATCACATCATACGTGCCTAAAATACTATACGGTGGATCCAGCAGCTCATACTACAGTAGAGTTTGGGAGGAAAACTATTCAGGCTTCTATGTCTATTGTCAAATAAAGACTAAGTTTGCAGCATTAAACACTCTCTTTCAAAATCTGATTATTTATCATATGTATGCTGCCATGTTGGATGTTATAGAATAGGCAGCGCTTCTGAACACCAATCACTTATGTGTAAACCATGTGTGAAAAAAGTGCTAAGAACAAACTCAAAACAATAAATGAAAATTCACAAATAAATCCATATATCCCATGCAGAACATGTTGTTCAGTGCAAAAACATATCTCACAAAGACCAAAACCACAAATTCCAAATGAAGCGCTTACTAAATGTCCAAGTGCTTAAAAAATGTTCGAAATTGCTTATATTGTGCTAACACAAATAAAGTCCACATAAACATAATCAATGTACTAGGTGATCACACACATTTTCATTGATGAAACCACTGAAAAGTGTCCAAGTGTCTGGATGGTGCTCCTAGAAATGATCACCGATTATTTAAAGGTGACTAAGTGCAACCACAGTGCTCTTTCGTGCTGTTAAAGTTACTCCACACGTGACATGCAGTCTGTGCCAGACCCCCTCTGTGGCCCCACTCACCAGAGATCATTGACAATCTGCTTTGCAGTCAGTGGTCAAAAGAGCTTGTGTCAGTGGGGGGAGCAGGTTCCCGAATGCTGACTGTAGGTTGCAGATCAAACTCTTCAGCTAATACATTGTAGGTGGTATCTATGTGGCTCTCTTCAAGGTCTCCAGCTATAGTAACCATCTCTATCTGATCAAACACACCCTCTCAGCGGGTTGAAAAGCACCACATCCATATGTTCTGCATGGGATATATGGATTTATTTGTGAATTTTCATTTATTGTTTTGAGTTTGTTCTTAGCACTTTTTTCACACATGGTTTACACATAAGTGATTGGTGTTCAGAAGCACTGCCTATTCTATAACATCCATTTATATTTCTCTTTTAAGGCAGCAGCACCAAGTGTGTGTGGGTGTGTGCCTCAGGCACATACACACACTTGTTTGTTCACCAGCATTTTTTAATTTTTTAATTTTTTAATTTATCAATTTTGGAAGAGGCGCTGTTTATGTTAACAATTTGATACAGCAGGAATTCACCTGAGTACAGCTGCCACTCTTTGCCCTTTGTGATTGTCCCATCACGATCACTAGGGACTAACTTCATTGAAATGGAAGTATTTAATTTTATTGCCAGTAGGCAATTGGATGTAGATGAATTTTTCTCTCAAACCTCAGACCATCTTGACCTTAGTCAGGATTTTAAGCAGTTAAGAGGAGCCCTCGATAAACAGATTAGGGGTGGTGGGACATATTCACTTTATCCAAATACATCAAAGATGGCATCACCCCTAGAAGACTGAGGTGGGACCTAGCGCCCAACGATGGTTTAGAAGGTCAACAATATGAGAAAGATTGGTACAAGTTTTTTAATAAAACAGAAAAAAGGTTAATGGAAATGTTGATTTCAAGGAAAGAACACAAGTTGAAAAACCTCGAAACATCCATTAATGCTATTAAAGTAAAAATAGAACCCCTAGCAGAAACAGAAGAATATAAAGAGAAAATGAAACAATTACAAGATTTTGCAGCAAAATTAGACAGGGATACTCAAAAGAAAAAAATGAAAAAATATATTAGAGATACCACTGATTATAAAACTAACAAAGTGTACAAATGGCAAATTGCCAGTAATGGGGACCAGATGGAGAGCGAAAATATAACCAGAGAACAGGGCAACACAGCACCACCTAGGGTAGTGTCGACACCTGTATCTAGAAGTACCCCAAGAGGAGGTACAAAACAACCCACGCAGACACAGAAGGCCCATAGAGAAGCTCCCGAGACCCCACAGTACACGGTCCCTATATCCAATAGATTTGGCCCCCTTGGTTATGGAGCCCAACATTCTCCCCAATACTCAAGGAATAGGCATCCTGGAGATTATGACAACTATAGCTATAGCCCTAATAGACATCCATCTTATCCAGTGTACCCGACGCAGCCTCAGCATACATATAGGGGCAAAAGAGGCTTTCCAGGTCATCCCAGAGGGGATTTTCAGAAAAGAGGATATGGAGGCCCACCAAGAAGGGGGAGGGGAGTCCCCCGAGGAAGGGGCAGAGGGAATTATCACCAACCATACACCTCAGAGATGGAGGAATGGAAACCCTGGTACCCTAGGCCCCTACCCCAAGAGTATACAGGAGAAGAAGAAGAGCAAGAGGATGTAGGGGAGGCAAGAGGAAAAAGAAAAAGAACATCATAACAAATGGTATCTTTAATCTCAGCAATGTTAGTTTTTCAGCAGAAGAACTTAGACTTTTATCATTAGGTCTTAAATTTGCCCCAGATAGACATCTCAATAAATTTGATTTATTTATCGATATACAAAAATTTATCAGAAAGGTAAATATTAAGAAATATTTTTCTAAGAAACAGATCCCCAATAGTGATAAAACGGATGAGACCATATATCAACATACTACTCTTAGGAATCATTCAATATTTAATCCTAAGACAGCAGGCAATCATTTCATTGAGAGCTTTAAACAAGCAGTAGAACAATATTTAGAGATGTTAAACATCAAACCCACGAGACATAAAACAGATATAGAGAAGGCCATTAAGAATTTGGAGGCCAAGAAAAATATAGTTATCAGGGCCGCCGATAAAGGCGGAGGCCTTGTTATGCTTAATAAGGAGAATTATTTACATGAACTTCGGAACATAGTCCATGATACAGAAACATATGAAGAATTGAGAAATAACCCCAACAACAAATTTAAGGCCAAATTAAAGATTGATCAAGAGAGCCTCAAAAAAGGGGATACTTACTAAAAGAGAGGCCAGATATTTAATTCCGGACACCCCTAGAATACCAGTAATCTATCAGCTCCCAAAAATCCACAAAAATCCAATTAAACCGCCAGGGAGACTGATTGTTAGTGGGATCGATTCCCTGTTTGCCCGTTCTGGTGAATATTTAGATCATTTTCTCCAGCCACTAACGAGGAAATACCCTGCTTTCCTCAAAGACAGCAAGGATCTGATCACACTTTTACAATCGGTACGGGTGGGTGATGTTTTGGCTAGCGTAGATGTCAACTCGCTATATACGAACATCAAGCAGAATCATGCCAGCACAGCAGTTAGATGGGCATTGGATAATACGGATCTAGTGGAGGAGCAAAAATAATTTTTGCTGGAATTATTAGAGATGGCTATGAGCCACAATTTTTTCTGGTTTGAGAAGAAATTCTACAAACAGATTAAAGGTGTCGCGATGGGGGCCAAATATGCGCCCTCAGTGGCTAACATCTTTATGAGTTGGTGGGAGGAGAGGGCCATATTTGAACACCCCCATCCCTGCCTTAAACTATTTAAAAGATACATAGATGATATCTTGATAGTTTCGGCAGGACCAAAAGAAACATTGGTCCAATTTTTGGAAAGTATGAGCAATAATACCTTGGGTATATCTTTTTCTGAAGAAATTCATGAAGAGGCCATTAATTTCCTTGACCTCACTATATACAAACAAGGTGATAGGTTGCTGACTCGTACGTTCTTTAAAACAGTTGACCGCAATGGGTATATACCCCTGGGGAGTTGTCACCACCCCAGGTGGTTAGAGGGTATACCCAGGGGTCAACTACTGAGGATCCGACGCAATTGTGATTCCTTAGCAGACTACGATCATCAGGCCAATATTATCGTGGAGAGGTTCATTGAAAAAGGGTATACGAGATCCTCCCTCGAAACCACCAAAATGTCAGTTAGGAATATCAATAGGGAGTCATTGCTTAACACCAATATGAAAGTAGATAACAACTATGGGGTGTCATTCATGACGGGTTTCTTTAAAGAGTATAGGCAGTTTGAGAGGATTGTTCATAAGCACTGGCCCATGTTGCGCAGAGATGGAGACCTCGTGGACATCCTACCTGACAGGCCTCGGTTTGTTTATACGAGACCCCCATCTCTGCGTCTCCGCATAGCCCCTAATGTCATGGACCCCCCTGCCAGGACTTGTACTTTTCTGGACATGGTGGGTTTCTTTAGTTGTGGGAGATGTATGATGTGTACAACATCTAAATTTAGAAAACGGAAGACCTCGGAGTTTACCTCCACCTCAACAGGGAAATCTTATAATATCAAGAGGTTCATCACTTGTGACAGCACTCATGTCACGTATCTTTTGACTTGTACGTGTGGCCTGCAATATATTGGCAGGACCACGCGGAAGCTGAGGATACGACTGAGAGAGCATGTCACTAATATTAAGAAGGGCTTTCGACATCATAGCCTGTCGAATCATTTCAGACTTGTACATAATAGGGACCCCAGTCAATTAAAATTTTGCGGAATTGATCGCATTGAGGACACTGGAGAGGTACTAATATGACCAGAGCCATTTCACAGAACGAGACCCGGTGGATACATAGAATGGGGACGATGGATCCACTGGGCCTCAATATTGAAATGGACATCAATTACTTTCTCTCGGATTGGTGATTGATATGGGAGGAGGACATATGGTCCAATATGTCCATTTGTCAGTCTGGGGTATGTTCACCCATTAGAGGAGTATTCATTTTGGCACGTATGGGTGACAGATGAGATATCCAACATACAGTAAGATCATCTGTTATCTAATTAGATAATATAATATAGAGTCTATCGCATTAGCACATTTAATATATTCACAATATGTGCTGGTCTCCCCAAAAAGGAAAAAAACATTTTTGGATATAGCTTAATGCACTTTTGAGTGTCAAAAAAGTAACAAACGAAAAAGGCAGAAGGAATAGAGTATCCCTTATTATGTTACATGAGTGAATAATGTATTCTATATTTGTCTGCATGGGGTTAATTTATTCACTCAATTAACATGAGTTACCTATCATTCCTTGTTGGAGTGAATATGAATTGATTCATTGTTATTTAGATTCATTATAGACCTGTTTCTTGCTGGTGTAGTAGGTACATGAGTTTGGCTCGGTACTGCTTGTGGATCATTTGTCAATATCCATTTTAATATCAATATTTTAATTTATTATAACAATTTATATTCTATATTTTATACATATATTTCTGATTTTATTTAGATTAAATCCATGTGAATAGTGATGACCAGCGCTTATATTTTTTGAGCCATTGGTCATACTTAACCGTATTCTCCTGTTTCTTTGATTTCTGTAATAATATATAATGTTGTATTAAAGTCATGTGTAGCCTGTGAATTTTCCCGGAGGCCTGCGTTGCAGTTGTCTACCACTGGGGGGCCGGGTGTTGGAGATGACGGCTATTCGGCTTATTCCATTGGTAAGACTGACCAAACATACTATTGGTTTTTGACAACATTGAAAGGTGGGGTTACGAGTATATTAGGACTGCTGTGGCTGGGTCATGTGTCCGTGAAGACGCCCAATCACGTGGCGAAACGCGTTGATATCACATCCGGTCGCCGCAGTCGTCATTACTTCCGGTTCGTGAGGTGGGAGACACTGGAACGCATGCCGCTGGGGATTGCACAACACAGGCTTTTTAACTTCTGTATTCTGTAAGTAGCATTTCACTTGCGCATTAAATATATTGATTACGTTCTAAAAAAAAAAAAAAAAAAAAAAAAAAGGCTGTGGTGCTTTTCAACCCTCTGAGAGGGTGTGTTTGATCAAATAGAGTTGGTTACTATAGCTGGAGACCTTGAAGAGAGCCACATAGATACCACCTACAATGTATTAGCTGAAGAGTTTGATCTGCAACCTACAGTCTGCATTCGGGAAACCTGCTCCCCCCCACTGACACAAGCTCTTTTGACCACTGACTGCAAAGCAGATGGTCAATGATCTCTGGTGAGTGGGGCCACAGAGGGGGTCTGGCACAGACTGCATGTCACGTGTGGAGTAACTTTAACAGCACGAAAGAGCACTGTGGTTGCACTTAGTCACCTTTAAATAATCGGTGATCATGCATTTCTAGGAGCACCATCCAGACACTTGGACACTTTTCAGTGGTTTCATGTTGGTGTTTTCCAAAAAAAAGATATTAATTGGTATTAATAAATACTTACATAGGGCTACATAGTACATTTGCGGGCCCAATGAGGAGAGCAAATAAGGGACGTGGTCATGGTGCTGCTCGTGATGCTGGCGCTGCTGGTGTTGGTGGTGTTGGTAAACGTCCTGTTGGAAGGAGAGGACGTGGTCGAGGTGTGCCAGCTACACGCACAAGGGAAACACCTTCCTCGGGTAGCCAATTGAACCTTCACCGGTATATGGTAGGCCAGAATGCCCCTCAACGATTGGTGAGGCCAGAACAAGTACAGGCGATAGTAGATTGGGTGGCTGACAATGCCTCCAGTTCCTTCACATTGTCTCCCTCCCGGTCCCTTGATGAAAGCTCAGAGTTGGCACCTGAACCCCATGGCCATCTGTCTTTCACCTCAGCCCCTTGTAAATTAGCCAAGCAGTCTGAGCACCAAGTCCTGCAAGAGACTCTTATGCTTTTTGATGACTCTCCTGGTGTGCTTTCCTGGGCCATCCACATAGTGCTGCCCCAGAAGTGGAAGACATTGAGTGCACCGATGCCCAACCACTTCTGTTGCAGGATGAGGACATGGAAACACCAGCGCAGCACATTTCTGATGATGACGAAACACAGGTGCCAACTGCTGCAGCTTGCCTCAGTGTGCAGACTGACAAGGAGGGCAGTGGTGAAGGGTGGGTGGAAGATGATGTGGAGGATGATGAGGTCCTAGACCCCACATGGAATGAGGGTCATGCGAGTGACGTGTGGAGTTTGGAGAAAGGGGTGGTGGTCGCACAGAGGCACCAGCACAGCAAAAGAGGAAGCAGGTTGCAAAAGCAGAGCGAGCGTCCCCTAGACAGTAGGCCTGCTACTACCCACCGCACCCAGGGACCTAGCACACCAAAGGCAGCTCAAAGGCGTTCCCCCGCGTGGCAGTTCTTCAGACAATGTGCTGACGACAAGACACGAGTGGTTTGCAAGCTATGCAATGATAGCCTGAGCCGGGGCATAAATGTTCTCAACCTGAGCACAACCCCCATGACCAGGCATCTAAATTCAAGGCACAAGCTGCATTGGAATAATTACCTCAAAATCCAAGAAAGGTCTCAGCCTCCTCCTGCTTCCTCTTCTGCTGCTGCCTCGGCCTCTTCCTCCACCTCTACAGTGACAGTGTCATCTGCCACCCAGCAAACAGACGATATGACACACAGTGGTGTAGTGGGTAGCACTTTCGCCTAGCAGTAAAAGGGTCGCTGGTTCGAATCCCGATCACGACACTACCTGCCTGGAGTTTGCATGTTCTCCCTGTGCCTGCGTGGGTTTCCTCCGGGTACTCCGGTTTCCTCCCACACTCCAAAGACATGCTGGTAGGTAAATTAGATCCTGTCTAAATTGGCCCTAGTATATGTATGAATGTGAGTTAGGGACCTTAGATTGTAAGCTCCTTGAGGGTAGGGACTGATGTGAATGTACAATGTATATGTAAAGCGCTGCGTAAATTGACGGCGCTATATAAGTACCTGAAATAAATAAATAAAATAAAATATGACAGCAACGCCACCATGTCTGCCACCGTCCCCAAGCATTTCCACATGGTCCCATGGAAGCTTACAACTGTCCATCTCCCAAACACTGGAGAGAAAGAGGAAGTACCCCCCTACCCACTCACAATCCCTGGCCCTGAATGCCAGCATTTCAAAATTCCTGGCCTTTGAAATGCTGTCATTCCATCTGGTGGACACGGACAGTTTCAAAAACCTGATGGCGGTGGCTGTCCCACAGTACGTGGTTCCCAGCCGCCACTACTTTTCCAGACGAGCCATCCCTTCCCTGCACAAACAAGTCGGGACAAGATCAAGTGTGCACTGCGCAACGCCATCTGTGGCAAGGTCCACATAACCACTGATACATGGACCAGTAAGCACGGGCAGGGACGCTATATCTCGCTAACTGCACACTGGGCAACTATAGTGGCGGGTGGGCCTGAGCCGGCTAGCCATTTGGCGCATGTCCTTTCACCACCAAGGATTGCAGGGCGTTTCTCTTTGCCTTTTGTTGCCTCCTCCTCCTACTGCGCTTCCTCCTCCTCGACCACCCACTCATCCGCTCAGCGTAACACCTTCACCACCAACATCAGCACATCCAGGGGGAAACGACAGCAGGACTGCGCAGGAGCTGTGGACGGGCATTGAACAACAGACCAATGATTGGTTGTTGCCACTGAGCCTCAAGCCCGGCCTGGTGGTGTGCGACAATGGCCGAAATCTCGTAGCGAACCGGTTTGACGCACATCCCTTGCCTGGCGCATGCGCTGAATTTGGTGGTACAGAATTTTCTAAAAAACTACCCGGATATATCAGAGCTGCTGCATAAAGTGCGGGCTGTCTGTGCACACTTTCGGTGTTCTCACCCTGCTGCTGCTCGCCTGTCTGCCCTGCAGCGGAACTTCAGCCTTCCCGCTCACCGCCTTATATGCGACGTGCCCACAAGGTGGAACTCCAGCTTGCACATGCTGGAGAGACTGTGTGAGCAGCAGCAGGCAATAGTGGAGTTTCAGCTGCAGCACGCACGGGTCAGTCGCTCTGCGGAACAGCAACACTTCACCACCAACGAGTGGCCCTCCATACGAGACCTGTATAGCGTATTGCGGTGTTTTGAGTACTCCACCAACATGGCCAGTGCCGATGATGCTCTTCTCAGCGTTACTATACCACTTCTATGTCTCCTTGAAAAAACACTTCGGGCCATGATGGAAGAGGATGTGGCACAGGAGGATGAGGAGGAGGAGGAGGAAGAGGGGTCATTTCCACGGTTATCAGGCCAGTCATTCGCAAGTGGCTCGGAGGGTGGGTTCCTGGAACCAGCATAGGCCAGGTCCAAAATATTCAAGCCAGGGCACAGTTCTGGAGGATGAGGAGGATGAGGAAGATGAGGAGGAGGAGGAATCGCAGCAGGGTGGCACCCAACGCAGCTCGTGGGCATCACTGGAGCGTGGCTGGGGGGAAACAGAGGACACAGATGATATACCTCCCACAGAGGACAGCTTGTCTTTGCCTGTGGGCAGCCTGGCACACATGGCCGACTACATGCTGCAGTGCCTGCGCAACGGCAGCCGAGTTGCCCACATTGTAACTTCTTCTGATTTCTGGGTGGCCACCCTGCTGGATCCCCGTTACAAGGACAACGTGCCATCCTTAATTCCCTCACTGGAGCGTGAGAGGAAGATGCGCGACTACAAGCGCACACTGGTAGAGGCACTGCTGAGGGCATTCCTAGATGACACCGGGGGCTCAGCAGAAGCACAAGGCGAAGGCAGAGGAGGAGGAGGAGGAAGAGGCCACCAACGCAGCTGTGCCACCGCCAGCACCTCAGAAGGCAGGGTTAGCATGGCCGAAATGTGGCAAAGCTTTGTCAGCAGCCCGCCACAACAAACAGCACCACCAGCCGATAGACAACGTCTTAGCAGGAGGCAGCATTTCAGCAACATGGTGCAAGAGTATGTGTGCACACGCCTACACGTACTGACTGATGGGTCTGTCCCATTCAACTTCTGGGTCTCCAAATTGGGCACATGGCCTGAGCTTGCCCTTTATGCCTTGGAGGTGCTGGCCTGCCCTGCAGCCAGTGTATTGTCTGAACGTGTGTTTAGCACGGCAGGAGGCGTTATCACAGATAAGTGCAGCCGTTTGTCTACAGCCAAAGTGGACAAGCTAACCTTTATTAAAATGAATCAGGCATGGATCCCACAAGACTTGTCTGTACATTGTGCAGAATAAACATTTAGACCGGACTCACACAGCCATTCGTATAATTATTTTTTTGAATAGGCCTCAATATTTTGGGGGCTACCCCAATTATGAACAAACAAAAAAAAATACAGTGTTGGCTACCTCCTCCTCCTCCTCGACCACCGCCACTTCCACCTACACTGCCATGGTCACAGCCTAGTCAACCTCTAGGCGCCTACTCCACATTCACCCCCCCCCCCCTTCCCATTTTTTTATTTGATTTTAATTTAATTTCCCTATCCCCATTTTTTTGTAGGGCACTTGCCCTACTCTTACCCCCATTTTTCTTCCTTTTGCAGCCCTCTAGCACTTGCCAGGACTTTGTTACAGCCATTTTTGTGCCTAAAAGTTCGGGTCCCCATTGACTTCAATGGGGTTCGGGGTCCGGGATAACGTTCGGGCAGCTTTCGGTGCCGAACCCGGACTTTTTTCCAAAGTTCGTTCGGACCCTCCGAACCCGAACGTCCAGGTGTTCGCTCAACTCTACACGTGACCTTAAAAAAACTGCCCACTAGCGCCCGAAAAGCGATGCAAAAGCACAGCTAAAACGCAGCTAAAGCACCACAAAAACTACCAGAGATTTAGCATTGTTTTAGTGGTGCTTCAGTGTGAAAGGGGTCTTATAAAGCTAAACAGGTCCTATGGGTGGATATAGGGGCAGATCTATATCATATGTGTGCTGCCATGGATTGGCATCAGGAAATAAAAATTACGATAAGTATTTGATACAATTTTCCATTTTTAGGTGGACTTGACTGATGGAATGAAGAAGCAAGTGCGCCATGAAGACTTTCAATGAAAAGAGAGAAGGATTGTCCATGTCCTCTCCTAAACAGTTCAATCCTCACTTAGGCATCATAGTATTTCTCAGTATTAAAGTCCAACTGGGATATTTTTCTTTGAGGGCTCGTTCACATATGTGGAAGTGACTGTCGCTCCTCTGAAAAGCTATGCTTGGATCACTTTTCAGGACTGTTTGAGAGGTGGTGATTTAACTTGATAATTGTCATACTATTGTGCCATAATTAGGTGTAGGGCCTCATTTAACTACATTATTCGCGTTCAGAGGTAGCACTGCCAAATAAAAGCAACATGCTATTTAAGCTCAGGATTGCGGCTGTGGCATGTGACCAGCTAGTAGAAGCTATACGTTTTGGGTTTAGGCAGTCGGGTGTCTGAACCCTAAGGAACCTTTCACACAGAGCAGAGCCCACTTCAATCTGCAGGGGATCCACGAGCAGATCTCTTGCTGAATCAGAGCTTCAGGGCTTGTTTACAATAGCAATGGCCCTCTTAAAAGTGATTCACATTTGATTGCTTTTCAGAGATTGTGTGACAGACAGAGAGGGCATTATATCGCCCTGTCACCACATATTTTAACCCCCTAAAATACCACACCACATGCTAAAACCACATGCATGGGGTTGCAGAGGGACTGCAGCTCAGCCCCATTCACTTGCATGGATCATGTTTAGTGGGATATCTGCCTGTCAAATGTGACGGGGAATACCACATTGTAGTTTTTGCCATGCATGTATATTCCCCCTATATGACTGCCATTGCAGCTTGTTTGAGATGGGGAGGGGGTGCTGGCAGTTGCAGTTGAGAGGCAGTAAAAGCACATCTTAAGCTGGATACACACTTTACAACTTTTGCGGTTTGATTTCTTTTAGAGTTACCTTCAGCTATGTAGTGCAAGGGTTTGCCTAATTGCATACAAATTGAAAGTGTTTAGGTTTGACCTCATATTATATGGTTTTAGTAAATCTAAAAGGAAAAAAAATCTAAAGTTGTATATTGTGTATCCAGCTTTAGCCACCCGTTTTTAGCCCCCCATCCCAACCACATGTGTAAACAATGCCCTTGTTGGTTTGTTCACATGGGTGGGCCAAGGGTGCTAAAAGCAAGCAGTTGAACCAAGTTTTTACCACCGCAACCACCGACTTGAGCAAGGAGATGCCATGACCACAATGCTTTGCTTTGTGTCCACGGCAAAAATGAAATGCTACAGGGCCACTCTACAACTGCATGCAATGTACACATCCGCAGCACAGTGAGTCAGTGAGTTAAAACAAGCAGGTGACAGATTGCCTACTCACCACCTGTCAATACCCTCTGAAAAGTGATATGCCGCATATCATTTTTCTGATCAGCAGCAATGATAGCCACCCCCCCCCCCCCCAAATTTCTCTAGATCTATGCACGCCTCAGATCCCACCTCCCCATCCCTACTTAATCCCACTGACCATCTTCCTCAGAATGACACTAGTGATGCAGCACCATTTTTTGTCTTAGCAACACCACTGGCACAGGGACATTTTTTTCTCCACCACTGATACCTGCTTATTTGTATTTCAGTTTTAAACCCTTCAGCTTGCTGCAGTTTACCCCAACAATTGGTACTATTTTAGTGCATACCACAAACATTACATACTTTTTGCTATTAGCCCCCCATCCTCCCAGGTAAGGGGGGGGTAGCAGTTTTCCATCTTCGCCCTGGGCACTGTCCCGCCACTGGAAACAGGTTATGAATTCTATCAGTGGCGTCTTAGCTTTTTTTTTGTATATTCATCATTTTTTATTGACATCAATTTTCATTTACAACACATTTAAGAACACATATACAAAAGTAAAAAAGATGTTTTCCCAAGTGTTATCAAATTTGATTTGTAAATATCAAAGAGAGAAGAAAAAAAAAGGACTGGAATAGCTTGTAATGAGTAGCTATTTGTCAGTGTAACTAAGTATGCTAGCCTAAAAAAATCATGTGCTGTTACATTATACATCCAGTTGAAAGTTCTGGGTTATCATCTATATAAAATATAAAAAGGAATAATAGAACCTTACCTGGTCAAAGCCTCGGAGCCCAGATCACCGGCCACAGGCAAAATCTTGACCATCAGGGAACTCACAGCAGACTTCTCGCTAACAGATAGACTCATTGTAATGATCAGGAGTTGGTGCACGAAGCCTTAGATCAGCTTTGCAACTCAAGAAAGTCCACATTAAAATAAAAATCTCACCAGTTTTTAAAGCATTAGGCTACCATTCAGAAAGGTAAGATGCATTCCTATTGGCTGAAAACTGCATACCGCCCATTAGAAGTGACATCCTCTGAACCGTGCATGTTTTATGTGCTGACACAGCATAAGCATCTTATTGCTATATATTGCATATACACTCCTTTTGTGTTTACTGAGCTATTGCTAATCATTGCAGTTGAATGTGATTGGGTAAATGAAATAGCCTTTTTATTTATCAAACATTTGATTTATGATTAAGTATACATTGGATGTATATTTCATTAGAAGTCATATTATATAACAGCTGTCTTTGTTGTGTTTAAATGCCATTTACACCTCTAGCTGTGAAGATGGCTATCTTGGCCTTTTCCCACAGGGCTTATAGAAAGTGACATGTCTATGCGAACCAAGTATTCTGCATTTCAATCAAGATTTAATTTTAACTAGGTAGTTCCCACCCTTTATAAAAACCATAAAAATGTAATAGGTCCCCTAGCCATTTAGAGAAATTCTTTTGAAACCAACACTATATACTGTGATTGTGCTGCTCTCCTTGCCTGTAGCTAAACTACAGGCTTGTATAATAAACATGTCTATATTTGAATCTGGCTTCAGCCGTCAAAATGTTACTGAAACCCATGAGTTTTGGGTTTTCCCTTACAAAAGCATTAAAGGACATGACGTTACACATACATTTTCAATGTACTCAAGTTGGAAATGATAGTTTTGATTGTTTTAATTAAAGTTTTATCTAATTTCTCCACCCTTCTGGGGGTTAAGAATACCAGTTAGCTATATTTTAATAGAAAGCTTTCACACATTCCTGGACTACCATAATTCAACTCTATATTTGTTACTTCAAAAGAACATATTTCTTTTTTTTATAAGGGATTATTTTCTACACTAAAGCATGTTGCAGAGAAATACTGGCTAATTGCACACGGTTTTTGATTTTATTTTTGTGTGAAGACTTTTAATTGAGAGAGAGAAGGATTGTCCAGGTCCTCTTCTAAACAGTTCTATCCTTCTAGTCTGTCAGCTGCTTTTAGATTATCCGATGTATTTTGGACTGCTACTCCTCCTCCCTTGTCGGCCTCTTTTACAATAAGATTTTTATTTAGGCCTTGAACTTCTAGATTTCTAGATCCCAATTTGGTCCACAGGACATTTCTGGAATGTGGAGCTCCCATTGATAAAAATAAAAATACAAATAGAAGCCCAACCCCACCTACTAGTACTGAGGCTAAGTTCATCACACAGTACCATTACTCACATAAGGAGATGGAAAAAATTATTAGGTGTCATTAGGACATCTTTCAACAGGACCCCAAACTAGCCCCAGTTCTATCAGAGAGACCTTGTATTACTACAGAAAGTCCAGGAACGTTAGGAACATTATAGCCCCCCAGTAGAATTCCTTTTCCTACTACTACCTCATCCCACCCTATGGCCACTTTTTGCAATCTGATTAGTATGCACCAGTGCAAAAAAATCAGATGCAAAATGTGCCCGTCTGTTCAGCATCGCCAACAAACCTTCTCTGACTGCTCCCCAGACTTCATGGTGTACTGTTTGTCTTGCCCCTGTGGTCTCCTTAATGTGGGCCGCACTGTTCGCACAGTGCAGGCCTGCTTTGGGGACCACAGGAGGCTCATAGAGAAGGGGCCTGAGGACCATAGTGTCCCCAGACACTTCCTGTCCCACCATAGTCAGTCTCCTAAAGGGTTGCAAGTTTGGGTGATTGAGACAATTCCTCCCTGCTACTCTTTGGCTGAGCGTTTTCAGAAACTGAGTCGCAAGGAGACATTTTAGATTTTCACTCTCAATTCTTTTTGCCCGGAAATAGAAATAGAATAGAAATAGAGGTTAACACTATTCTCAAGTGACACAATTCTAGGGCTCTTCATTCATCTACATTTTTCTACACATATGTGTGTGTGTGCGGCCACATGTGTGTATACATACATTGGAATTTTCATGTTATAGTTAATAGATTTTTATAATTTATATATTTTCAAGTTCATTCTTTTCTTATTGCAGAGTTTGACATTATCATTTCTATCTGCCTTCCTATAGACATTCATAATATAAATTTTTATGTGTGTATATATGTTTTTTTTTTTTCCCTTTGGTACATTATATATTGTTGAATTGGAGGATTAGCTGACAATCAACCCATTGCCCTTATCATTCTGTTTTTGCCTTGATTGCTCTCCTGTCAGGATTAATTCACGCCTGGCCCCGCCCATTTCCTCTTTCTTTTTGTATATATATCTCCCTCTCTTGGAGGGGCGGGTTTGTCTGAGGAAGGAGACTGGGCCTCTAAAACTCATTGCGACCCGCTCCCTCTGCTGTTTGCTTCTCTCCTCTTGCCTGGTGTGTGTCAGCCAGTGACGCCCCAGTCATCATGGTGGGTCCCGGCTTCTGTGAGTGGTTGTCTCCATAGGCGTGTTTTCCCACAACGTGAGCCGGCTTCCAAGAGTGTCTCCACACTGTGTGCTGCAGTCCCGGTCCATGGCCGCTCGGTCCTCCACAGTGTCCCGCCGGCATCATTGGGGCATTTGCTGACTTCCACACTCCTAGCTGTTTCTCCTGCTTGTTTGGAAGTCTCAAAGCCGTCATCAAATCCATCCTGGACAACAGTCTGAAGCACTGCACATACCTCCCAACTTTTGGAGATGGGAACGAGGGACACCTATTAGCATAAGTATGTAGGCATATGGCCTACCCCCTGCCTTTTTTTTACCACTACTATTCATTTATACTGGCTTTTGAAATTTACAAATGCAGCAATCTAGAAATTGGATGGAAAGGTTAGCACTGGGAAACACTTTTTGAAAGATAAAAAGTGCATTTTATATACAACTATATAGATCAGACCAAAATGACAGATAAATGAGGAGGAAAGAGGGGTTTTGTTCCAAATCAGGGACAGCCCTTCAAAATCAGGGACAGTTGGGAGCTATGACCACACACTACCTTACAGCACCTTCATACGCTGCTTGCAAGAGTTTTATATGTAAGTGGATATTTATAAATGTTATGTTGTTTTAATCTACTTTGACCTGGCAACTTTCTTTTCCTTTTTATCTTGTTTCTGAGGGATTCCCTACCTCTACAAGGAGCTGCCAGCCTTGTAGAGGTAGTTCAGTTCCCTGATGTCGGTACTACCATATTGGTTCCCCCATGGACTTTATGGATTTATATTTAATTAACGTATTCCTATTCTCTTACTTTTAATTATTTATAATTTTTTCAGTACCAGCTATTTACCACCATATATCAATGAGCACTGACTCACCTGCCTTTTTTAGCTGATGTATTGTTTGTATGTAACCAAAAGCAACATGCTGTTTAAGCTCAGCATGGCGGCTGTGGCATGTGACCAGCTGGTAGCAGCTATATGTTTTATGTTTAGGCAGTCAGGTGGCTGAAGCTCTAAGGACCCTTTCACACAGAGCAGAGCCCATTTCAATCTGCAGGGGGTTCATGAGCAGATCTCTTGCTGAATCAGAGCTTTAGGGCTAGTTTACAACTGCAATGGCCCTCTGAAAAGTGATTTACATTGGATTGCCTTTCAGAGGTTGTTTGACAAACTGAGAGAGGGCATTATATTGGCTCCTAACCACCTATTTTAACCCCCTAAAATCCCACACCGTGTGCTAAAACCACATGCATTGCATAGCGTTATGGAGGGGCTGCAGGTCAGCTCCATTCACTTGCATGGATCATGTTCAGCGGGATATCTGCCTGTCAAACGTGACAAGGGACACAACGTTGTAGTTTTTGCCTTGCATGTGTATTCCCCATATATGAATGCCATTGCAGCTTGTTTGGGATGGGGAGGGGGCATGGGCAGTTTAGAAGCCTCATGTACACAGGGCAGTTAAAGTGGTTGTCAACTCTTGACAACCACTTTAAACTACAGGTAACTACCTGTAATCAGGCTCATCTGTAGCTTCCCTGTATATCTCCTAAACCTTTACGGTTTAGGAGATATGCGCTATACTAGCATGTGCTGACGTCATCCGGCACATGCGCAGTGACACTGACACTGACAGCGTTCCCCGATTGGCGGCTCCCGTGCGCACGCGCGGGAGTGACACCATGCGACTCCGGCCAGTCATATCGCCGGAGTTTGCGGCCCCCGGAAGGAAGAGGTGCAAAGATGGACGCTTCCTATTGTGGGGACAGCACGGACATCGATGGCAGGTAAGTGGAACATAATAGGCTAGTATGTGATGCATACTAGCCTATTATGCTTCTACATTGCAGGTGAATAAGAGAAAGTAAACCCATGTAGTGTTCCCAGCAATATAGATAAAAATCACTGAAAAAATTGTGTGGAGATCCCCTCCCAGTCCATACCAGGCCCTTCGAGTCTGGTATGGAATTTAAGAGGAACCCCCGCACCAAAATTTAAAAAAGAATGTGTGCAGATCCCTCCAAAGTCCGTACCGGACCCTTCAGGTCTGGTATGGATTTTAAGGGGAACCCGCACCAACATTTTAAAAAAAAAGTGCGTGGGGGTCTCCCCAAAGTCCATACGAGGCCCTTCAGGTCTGGTAAGGATTTTAAGGGGAACCCTGCGCCAAAATTTTTAAAAAATAACGTGGAGGTCCCCCCAAAGTCCGTACCAGGACCTTCAGGTCTTGTATGGATTATAGGGGGGAATCCCTCGCCAAATTTTTTAAAAATATGGTGTGGGGGTCTCCCCAAAATCAATGCCAGACCCTTATCAGAGCATGCAGCCTGTCAGGGCAGGAGGGGGGACGAGTGAGCGCTCCCCCCTCCAAACCATACCAGGCCACAGGCCCTTAACATGGGGAGGGTGCTTTGGGGTCCCCCCTAAAGCACCTTGTCCCCATGTTGATGGGGAGAAAGGCCTCCTTCCTACAACCCTGGCCGGTGATTGTGGGAGTCTGTGGGTGGGGGTCTTATCAGAATCTGGAAGCCCCTTTTAATAAGGGGGTCCCCAGATCCTCCCCCCCATGTGAATTAGTATGCGGTACATTGTACCCCTACCCATTCACCAAAAAAGGAGTGTAGTGTTACAAAAAAGAGTAGACAGTTTTTGACAAGTCCTTTATTAAAAATTTCTTCTTCTTTTTTCCTCTGATCTTCCTCCATCTTCTTCCCTGCTTCTTCTTCTCTTCTTCTGCTTCTTCTTTTGGTCTTCCTCCGCTTCTTCCTTCCTCTCGTCTTCTTCTTCTTCTTCTTTCTCCGCTGCCACTACCGCTGCCGTGCTGTCCAGAGGCAACTCCCAGAATGGGCGGTCTTCAGTTTGACAGTTATTTAATATGGACAAGGGCGGGGCCACCCAGTGACATAAACAGGTGAGCCCGCTCCTCTGACGTCACTGGGTGGATCCGCCCTTGCCTATAAAATAACTGTCAAACTGAAGACAGCCCATTCTGGGAGTCACCTCTGGTCCGCAGCGGGAGCGGCGGCAGAGGAAGAAGAAGAAGAAGACGGCAGGAAGGAAGAAGCGGAGGAAGACCGAAAGGAGAAGACCAGAAGAAGCGGGGAAGGACAAGATGGGGGGAAGACTGGAGGAACAAAGTAGAAGAAGCACGGGAAGAAGAAGACATTTTTAATAAAGGACTTGTCAAAAACTGCCTATTGTTTTTTGTAACACTACACTCCTTTTTTGGTGAATGGGTAGGGGTACCCCATACTCACATGTACTAATGTGCCACAAACAGGAAGTTAATATCACCAACCATTCCCATTTTATTAAGGTTTATCCATATAAATGGCCCACCCTGTACAATAAAAAAAATAAAATAAAATCTAATTTCTTCATGAATTTTGGCCAAAATGTATTCTGCTACGTGTCTTTGTTAAAAATGAGTGTTTATTGATTGGTTTGCATGGCAGTTATAGTGTCTACAAACTTTGGGATATATATTGGAATTTCTATTTTTTTTTACACTACAAATGGTGGTGATAAGAGACTTATCATGGGACTGTGATAGTGCGGCAGGCAATCTGACACTAACTGATACTGGGACTAGCTGCCACTGGGCATTTGACATGCTTAGTTGGAGGTGGCCAGCACATCAATGATGGGAACCATGAAATCACCAGTTTAGGATATAGCCTTCAAACAAGAATATCAATGATCAGTTTTTTTAATAGGCCAAACATAGTTATTCACAACTGAGCTTGTTTTCTTCAGCACCCATTGTTGGTGTAATTCCTGTATAATGGCTGAAAAGGAACCAATTGTTTCTAGAGGTAAATTGTACTGTTTATAAAAGTCAAAATCTATGGCGTCATTGTTCAGTCCTGTATTGTTCAAAGTTCCTATCTTATTTGTGAACCTTTACCACAATCTTGATAAACTTTGTACCACTTCCTTTAAAACAATATTATCATTAGTATCAAGCTATTTGTGTTCTTTAGACACATCAGTAGTTGTTGTACGTGTACTTCCAACATTACTCTACACAGAATGATCAATTAACACTGATTTGGGATTAGATGGATATTTCCAAATAATTGCAAATGCCAAATCAATAGCCTAGTCCTGTGTACTGATTACATCTGTAGCACTACCCTCACAGGAGATGCTGTAGATGTACACAAGTTCTTCCTCTAATCCAGTGTTTCTCAACTCCAGTCCTCAAGGTGCCCCAACAGGTCATGTTTTCAGGCTTTCCAGTATTTTGCACAGTTGGTTTGATTAGTTTCACTGCCTTAGTAACTACCACAGCTGTTTCATCTGCAGGAAATTCTGAAAACATGACCTGTTGGGGCACCTTGAGGACTGGAGTCGAGAAACACTGCTCTAATCAGTGCAGGGCAGCCAGGCATACAGCAGCAGGACTCTTCCCTATACTCAGCAGCAATACCGTCATTTACGCTAAGCTGAGGACCAGAAGAATTGCTGGGCACATGTAGTAGTATTAAGCTTAAGTAGTCTAGATTGTTGCAGTGACTAGGGAAAACAGGACACTGCAGCATAGGGATTTGGCTTTATTCCTGGCAATCCTCGGAATGATCAGTCCAGAGATGCAACCTCCAGCTGAGTAATCAAGCTTCTGGCCCAAAAAAAAGGAAGGGAGGGGGGTTCAGGAACAAGCAGTTCCCCTTCCCTTGAGCATGCTGATCCATACCCACGGGGTGAGAAGGGAGGAAATCTCCTCAGGGCTCCAGATATATTTATTAGCAACCCAGCTCCCCTAGGGATTGGCTAGGCCCTGCTGAATATTCAGACTGGACATTTGAATACTCCCACCCTAGGTCCTAGAAACTTCCTCTGGAGGCGGGGGAAGTAATCAAACTCTCTGCCTGTGAAGCACTAAGCAGACCAAAGCAAACAATCACTGCTACTGTGATCATAACAGAAGCCAAAAATGTGCCTAGCAGCTACAACTAGGAGGATGCTATACATCTATGCCAAGATTTTTTTCTGCACCGTGACAAAAATATCAATAAAAGTCCAAGTGCCTCATATGTCACATTAGAAACTTCCTTTTCATTGGAATTACCTTTGACATTGAAACCCACTATATTGTATTCAAGATACTTTGGTTTCACAAATATTTTTTGTCTTATCACACTCAATTATGCCCCAATATCAATTAAAAAAAATATTATGTTTTTGCCACACAGTAAGCCTTGTACATGTGCGCTTCCACTATCATCCAATAAAATAGGAGTACTAATGTTAGAGGAAATACATTTTGATTTCATTCCAATGTTGGCAATGGTAATACATGCCTCCCAATTTTCTGAGATGGGAACGAGAGACACAGGTTAGCAAAAATATGTAGGCATAAGACACACCCCCTGCCACACCCCCAGAAGAATTGCACAAAACAAAAATGTTTGATTAAACACACATTTATTAACCTCTACTATTCCTTTATATTGGCTTTTGGAATTTACAAATGCAGAAATTTAGAAATTGGATGACAGGTTTACTGGGAAACACTTTTGATAGCTAAATAGTGCATTTTATATACAACTATATGGATCAGACCAAAACAAGGGACACATTAGGATGTAGGAGGGACAGAGGGACAGTCCCTTGAAATCAGACACATTTAGGAGCCATGGTAATAAACTTTCTCTGTCAATGCTAAAACTTTCTATATTATTTAAACCACTATAGCTGACAGTCAATTTACTGATATGTGTCGCTCTAGGGAAGTGATGACAAACCTTGGCACCCCAGATTTTTTAGAACTACATTTCCCATGATGCTTATGCACTCTGTGGTGTAGTTGAGCATCATGGAAAATGTAGTTCCAAAACATCTGGGGTGCCAAGGTTTGCCATCACTGCTGTATGGGCAGAAGAAAGCTCAGTCATACTTTTATTTGGACATAGATGAGCAAATTGTGCAAAAGTTGCTTTTTGTTTTTTTTCCCCCAATTTTTTTTATTTGTGAATCTCTCTAATATTTCCACTATTTCATATGACCAGGCCTGTCCCAATAAAAGCAAATGATCTTTTCTGCCTGCTCTGAAACTCTTGTTCTGTCTCTGACATGTCTCTCACCATCTTTGGGTGTGGCTATACACATTTCATTTCTTTGCTATTCACTGTCAATCTAACTATTCAGGAAATACTCCTGCGCTGCCCTCTTGTGTGCAATTATGAGCAGCTAGCTTACACTAGTATGCATTTTGCACATTAACCAGTTCCGACCGGCTCACATACATTTACTTGGGCAGGTTGGCATCCCTGCGCGAATAGCCGTATAGAGTGTGCCCGCGGGTCGGGCGGACTCTATGTCCGCCGGTGACTATCTACTACTAGTACTAGCTACTATCACGAGTAGAAGTCTTGATGATGAAACGCGTTGATATGGCTGCACACCAACATTCTGAGATGTCTTGACGCTTTCCATCAGAGAGGACGGTCAGCTGGTGTTACGGGGATGGGTGAGAGATACATCCCATTCAGTGATCGTGGCTGGAATATGACTGAAGCCTTTCTTTACTGTGTTTAACCTGCGCATTTCATTTACTGCTTGTAAGTGCAATACATTGGGGGGTAGTGTGTATGACTTTTAAGGAATAAACCTGAGTTTTACATTATCACACTATGCGGCACTCTCCTTTGTTTCACCATATGTATACAATTTGAGCTGATGTTCCGGGATTGGATGTTCAGTATTGTGACAAACTGCAATTTTGCCTTTGCATGAAAGTGCTAGGCGTTGTGGGGAGAGGTCAGCACTCTTTATCTATCACGTGGTGTCGTGGGACGAAGAATCGTTTGTCAGTCTGTCATCTGCCTGCTTATATCAGGATAATATAGAACTGAGCTTACATGGATTCCTGTGTTGTCTTGCTGAATGAACTCTGACACATTCCATCACTGGGTGTATCATTGCCTGAGCTTTTATCATCTATTCATTACATCTGCGCGGCTTTTTTACTATTATTTTTTGCAGTAAAGTGTGTTCAATGTTAAAATTAGACTATGCAGCCTCGTTTCCTGTAAAAACGGAGACTCCCTTTCAAACCCAAAGCTGAATTTATGCTTTTTGCCCCTTTAGCTTACTGTTGTAGGCCACCTCTTTTCTACCAAATTTGATTGGCTAGGATAAACTGGCCATACACACGTTTTCTAACAGATTCCACTCTAAACAGCACATCTATCCAGGCCAGCTATTTAATTCTAACAGCTGGCATCTGCAGCTGTCAAAATACCAGAACAATGACTGCAGCTGGTTGGCTTTGGTTGTAATTGGCGCTAAGACCCAGAATGGGTGATATGTTATTACACAATACTTTGTACCGCAATCAAGAATGTGCGTATTCTATAGGGGCAGCAGCAAACAAGACCAAGCCAGATTGCACTAGCGGTGAAGGCAGCAATCTGGAACTTTTCATTATACATGGAATCATTTTACTAATCAGCAACATGATGTATGAATCATTGTGTAACTCCACTTGGCATTTTTTAGCCCGACCAACAGCCTATGTTTTTTATGCAGAAACCGGGCCCTGAAGAGATTTTCCAAATATAGTATGTGTGTATAGGATAAAAATGCAAAACAAATCAGTTTTCCTACCTTAAACCAAAACCGAAACCTAACAAGCCATGTTGAAGCATTAGAGCATTGGATGTAGAGGTAAGAGTGAGTTTGACCATACACTATACATTCTGATTGTACAATTTCTTTAGCCACTTACGGACCGTGTTGCGTACCTTTACTGCTGCAATGTGACAGCATAACGAGAATCGCCGTCTATAAACGGCGGCTCGCACAAGCGTGGCTATGGGGCGATTGCGGGCCGGCGCGCTCTCGTGCCCGCCGCAAATTCCAGGAGTGTGGCCCCGGGTCGGACGGACTCAATGTCCACCAGCGACCCACGATTGCTTACAATAGAAGAAAAGCGGGGAACCGCCAATGTAAACACGTCAGTTAGATCTGTTATGCCTCTGCCAGCCCAGCCCCCACACAGTTAGAACACGCCTAGGGTACACAGTTAACCCCTTGATTGCCCCATGCAGGTTAACCCCTTCCCTGCCAATGACATTTATATATTTAAATCGCCGCCATTACTAGTAAAAAAAAAAGTAAAAATGCCATAAATTAATTCTCATGGTTTGTAAACGCGGCAACTTTTGTGCAAACCAAAGCCGATTGCGATTTTTTTTTTTACCACAAATATGTAGAAGAATGTAAATCGGCCAAAACTGATAAATAAATTGTTTTTTTTTATATTTTTTTGGATATGTATTATAGCAAAAAGTGCTCTGGTCCTAATGTGGGAAATCCCTCCGGGGCTGAAGTGGTTAGGAACTAACATCAACTGTGTAGTGCAAGAGTCTGCATGATTTGATAATATTTGAATTCATTCTTTAGTTTTGTCTCCATATTATATAGTTTTGGTAAATCTAAAGGAGATTGTACAATCAAATTGTACTGTGCATTAGCAGCTTAACCGCTTGCCGACCAGCCGTTGTCATTTGATGGTGGCAGGTTGGCACCCCTGTGCGAATCAACGTATATTTACGTCAGTTTGCGCAGCTGCAGGCGTGTGCACGCCACCAGTTGCAAGCTCTCGCGCCCGCTGTACGCTGCGTGAGCGTGTTTGCAGGTCGGGTGGACTCGATGTCCACCGACGACCCGCGATCGCCTTCTACAGAGGCAGGATGGGGATCTGCCAATGTAAACAAGGCAGATCCCTATTCTGTCAGGGGACATGACAGTGATTTACTGTTCCTAGTGATCGGGAACAGTGATCTCTGTCATGTCCCTACCAGCCCAGCCCCCATACAGGTAGAACACATGGAGTGAACACAGTTAACCCTTTGATCGCCCCCTAGAGTTTAACCCCTTCCCTGCCAGTGACATTTATACAGTAATCGGTGGCTATTTAAAGCTCTGATCGCTGTCTAAATGTCATTGGTCCCAAAAAAGTGTCAAAAGTGTCCGATCTGTCCGCCGCTATGTCACAGTTCCAATAAAAATTGCAGATCGGCGCCATTACTAGTAAAAAAAAATAATAATAATAAAAATGCCATAAATCTATTCCCTATTTTGTAGATGCAATAACTTTTGCGCAACCCAATCAATGTACGCCTATTGCGATTTTATTTACCAAAAATATGTGGAAGAATACATATCGTCCTAAACTGATAAATAAATGTGTTTTTTTTTTTTTGTTTTTTTTTGGATATGAATTATAGCAAAAGTAAAAAAATAAATGTTTTTTTTTTTTTTCAAAATTGACGCTCTTTGTTTGTTTATAGCACAAAAAATAAAAGCCATAGAGATGATCAAATACCACCAAATGAAAGCTCTATTTGTGGGAAAAAAATATTGTCAATTTTGTTTAGGTAAAGCGTCGCACGACCGCACAATTGTCAGTGTTGTATCGCAAAAAACGGCCTTGTCATTAAGGGGGCAAATCCTTCTGGGGTTAAAGTGGTTAAATAAGCACAATATAAGAGCTTTGCTCCTCCACAAACATGAAAATCATCTCAAATTTATTAAAGCAACTACGACTGCCTCCACAATAAAGCAGGAGCCTGGCTAGATAAAAGAGTTAAAGCGAAATAGATTCAACAAAAAATAAAATCTCTTATACACCCTTATACACCCTAGGTCTAAAAATATTCTATATAACCCAAAGGATATAGCCCATTGCCTTTGCAGACTATTATCAGTCCCTATATGACCTCTGTAGTGATGTCTGTACACATCAACCCTCACTGCACTCATTAATACATTTTTGAGTAAAAGCCTTAGTGGTGACCAACTCCAATCTATCTCCCAACCCTTCACAACCCAAGAAATCTGCTCAGTAATTATTAAACTGCCCAACCACAAATCCCCTGGAGATGATGGTTTTTCAAATGAATATTACAAATATCTCTCCACTGAACTTGCCCCATACCTGTGCTCCGTCTTCGATGTTGCCTCCTCCTCTGGTTCATTCCCACCCGAAATGTTAATTGCTGTGATTGTGACTATACCAAACCAGAACAAAGAAACCACCTGCGCAACAAATTACAGGTCCATATCTCTTTTAAATGCAGATATGGAGATATTTGCCAAACTCCTAGCAATTAGACTACAAAAAATATTGCCATGCCTTATCCACCCCGATGAAGTGGGCTTTGTCCCAGTCCGTCAAGCCCCAGATGGCACCAGATGCCTTATCAGTTTAATTTCCCAGGCTGGGACCCTCCAGACGCCTTCTCTACTTCTCTTTTTGGACACGGAGAAGCGTTTGATAGTGTCCACTGGGGATACGTTAAGACGGTGGTCAGCACATTTGGAATCACGGGCTGGATACAAAATGCCATATTATCGCTCTACTTCACTCCCTCAGCCTCGGAAATGACCTTCAAACCTACTATAAAGCATGCATCTTAGACCAAATCCGGCATTAGTGGAATATCTCTAAACACAAAACGTGGGCCACTATAGAAGCCATGACTGTCCCACATAAAGACCTAAAAACAACACACTTTACTATCAAACTAGGAGCCCCTCTCCCCAAATCAAATATCCCAACAGTACAGATCTCAACCAAGTTGTGGTCGGAACTCGCCCTACTATCTTCACCTAGTGAACGTCACTCAAAAACTCCTACCCCAATATCAGTACTGCACCACTTCATACCCTGCATAGACACCCACATATGGCAGAACAGAGGCCTTACCCTCCTAAAAGACTTATACCAACGAGTGTCACTTCACATCTTTGAATTCTTATCAGCCCAGTTTAAACTCTCATCGTCAACACAATTTCACTACTTATGAATCCGCTCTTTCCTCCATAAACATCCACTACCCCTATACTTAGAAATTCCGGTATCAATATACACCTACTTTCATGAACCTACATCCCCACTTAGGGGCATCTCCCTTTTCTATAACATATACCATGCACAAAATCCCTTCCCTTAGACTATAACATCACCAAATGGGAAGAAGTGTTAGGGAAGACTTTCTCAGAGGTCTGTTGGTTAAAGCCTTTCTCCACCACTTACAGCTCGACCAGATATCTGAAACACTGGGAACATTTCCAAAAGGTAATACACTCCTAGCATCTTACCCCGTTCAAACTCTCCAAGATTTGCCCAAACCAATCGGCCTTATGTTGGAGAAACTGTGGAGAAGTCGGTAAATCGCTAAGATCATACTGGAACAAGATTTTCTCTATAATGTCTAACATATGTAACCAACCTATAAACCCTAACCCTGAACTAGCCATTCTACACATGAATGTCCATAGATTCCAACCCAAACTCCGAACAGTAATCGTACAACTCCTTCTCGCAGCAGAAATAACAATTACAAGACAATGGAACACTTCCAATGCACTATCCCTAAGTGAGACCATCCTCACTCTCAACCACCAATGTGAGATGGAGAAATTACTGGTGATTACAACCCTCACCAGCAAAGCATTTGGAGATAAATGGGATATCTGGTGAAAAAAACCCTAAATGTACAGTTAGGGTCTGAATACATAATTACTTTTTAGTGACTGGCTTCTCTTCCCCCAACTTTCACCCCTCAACCTCCATACCGCCTTTCTCCTTCCCTCCTAAACAAGGTATCTTGCCGATCAACGACAAGCAGCAGGTTAAAATACCCTCTGCATATGGTCATGGTCAATGCATATCGAGGATTATGCATGACATGGACTGGTGTACCTAATCGATATCACTATGCGTTCTTATGTTTGATAACATCATATTAGTTGTTTTGGAAAAGGTGATCTACACTGTGCTGCCCCCTTCCCCGGACACGGTTTTGCTCTCAAGGGGGTGTCTGGTATGGTGGGTAACACACCTATCGTACACGTGAGATCCTAATTTCCTATTGAAACTTGGCTAACCTGACTTATACCTAGAATTGTATTATTCTAAAGTTACCAGTATTCTTATGATGAAAATCCTACTGTAAGCAGAGTGTACCATTGAGCTTATTGGTCTGTTTGTACCTTCTTGTTAAAACACAATAAAAAAAAAACATTGAAATTAAATAAGCTTGTCCCACATTTCGGATTTGGCTTTTGCTTTTCAATATTATAGTTTGAAACACATATTAAGAGATACAGTATGTTAGAAATAGGTGGAAGTGCATGTTGCTCTATGCATACTTTAAACAACATCCTTTATAATGAAAGTGTATGAAAAGCCATTTTTTTCTCTTTATAGAACGGGGAAGGGAATAAAGATTTGGATTTTTGATAACAGACTTTAAAGGTGCCTCCTCTTCAGGAGGATATAGGCAGACCAGAAGTTCTGCAATTAAATAGTGTACTGTATCAATAAATAAATTAAACCAATGAATAACAAAACGTATAGGCAACAATAAATAATGTTTGCTACCTGCGCACCAGTGAACCCATGAAAGCAATGAGTGCCATACTTTGGGGAGCAAGAGTGGGGACAAACAGAGGGTAGTACTATAAGGAGAACATAAATGGCTGGAAAACATGTATACCATGTATAGGTGTGCATTTATATTCTAATACCAGGGTAAATGACCACCTGACTGTTAACATCACTAATGGAACCATGTGCTTATTCTAAAGCAAGGGGAATACTCCAATCCAAAAATTGATAGGATTATTATACCCTCAATAAACCTACATGGCAAAAATAAAATAAAAAACTAAGAACAACTAAATCAGCCCCCCTTTGGGACCCCATAAATCATAAAGGTAAATATGTGTATCAAACATAAACTCAATAGTACAGATGTTAATTGTTGAATCGTGGAGGTCAGATCAAAAAGGTGGATTGATATCAATAAGGAAAACTGAAAACCAGGAGCAAAGGAATATACGTACATTATAAGCATGCAAAAGAATGTGCACCTACCTATGTGCATTGTCTCAGTGAGAACAAATCCCTGTACTTACAGGGTGCTCAGGTTAGGACAAACCACAGAAGACTTAGCTGACATGGGGGCAAGGAAATGCAAAGACATCTTCCTGTGTTTTACCAATATAGTATCTTGGTCTATCAGCCATCTACACGGTTAGCGCCATTACTCCCTCCTCCATTCACCCCTTTGTTACAGCCACCTGGGGAACACACACTTTGATCCAACATCACCAGCGTGTAATGTAATTTGACCCAGAGTCGCGTACTGCGCAGGTCCCTGATAAAGGGGCCACACATGCAGAAATGCTGCCAGATAGACACCACCCTGGCTGTGTCAAAGGAACCCCAGGGCAACAGGCAGTGTAAGAGTAGGGAGGGGCACAGTACATAAATCCCCCATGTAGGCAGGTATAGTCTGTATCCCCACTGTAGGTGACCCAGTGGCCATCTTGGGTCAGGCAGAGTCTATTTAAGACTCCTGCTCCTGGGTTTGGCACGCTTTATGTGAGTGGTTCATGTAGGGACAGGTTTTCCATCTGGCAGGGACAGTGCTTAGCTGCAGGAGAAGGTTACTATGAAGTAGGAAAAGTGCAGGGACTATATCATCTACTCATAGGAGTCGACTGGCCAGGCCATATTCCTGCTGCTAATTGCAGAAGCTGTAGGCATTAGTCCAGTATCTCGACCCTCTACTACTGTTTGTAAGAGGCTCCGGCAAACTGTGCCTTCCCAGCTGGCCTGTTTGTAGGTTGTTGGAAAGCTCACAATATACCGTTTCCATCTACCTCGGCCCCTGAGTATATTCCTTGTCGCCAGTGCACCACAATGCACCCTACCTATATGCCCACCACCCTCCTTCCTCTACATGGGGATCAGGTCACAGGCCAGAGAAAGGGGCAGGGCAGCTCATTCCAGGTCCCTCGCCATCCTAACTGCCCCAGCCACCCTCAAATACTCTGTGCAGCTTCATTTTCATTTATGAATTTTAGAAATGGTATATTGCCCCTAGTTTTGGGTAAGTGCATTGTTTCAATTAATGATTTTAATGGCAATATATTCATTTTGTTTAGTATTAGAAAATAACTGCACACCTATTCATGGTACACGCACTTTACCAGCCATTTATGTTCCCCCCCCATAGTACTACCCTCTGTTTGCCCCCATGCTGCCCCCCCCCCCCCCCCAGGAATTCCCAGGCTTGGCACCCATTGTTTTTGTGGGTTCACTGGCACACATGTACCAAACATTATTATAATCACTATTATTATTTATACGTTTTGTTATTCATTTGTTTATTTTATTATTGGTATATAATGGTATGTTACACTAATTAATTGCAAAAATGTTGGTCTTCCTATATTCTCCTGAAGAAGCAGGTTACCCCCATGAAGCCGAGGTTTCGGATCCCTTGACCATTATAGCTTATTCATTTATTGTTGAATCTTCATGTCAACTGATGTATTGTATCCATATTCTTTAGCTTGGGATACATAGGGGGTAATTTCAAACACAGGGAGGTTGTCTTCCTGCTGATACAATCTGTGCAGTATACTTTTTTAATGCTGTACTGTCATGTCATATGAGTATACAGTATATGAATTTTAACCTGTGTATTAATACACTTATGTTATTTTAAGTAGTTTGTACATGTTGATGGCACTTTTAAAGTCCATTATCAAGACTCTATTTATTGGCTATTTGGGAAGTGGTGCCATGCAACACATTATCCACACACCATCTTAATAATGTAGAGCAGGGAAGGGTTCAAACCCATATCAATTTTTTTATTGCCTGTGTTCTATTGAGGAGATTTCACGTCACTGCCTGTATCAGAGAGGCAACCTCTCCAAACTAAGGAGAACTTACATCTGAGGTAGCTGTCATAAGAACAAGTGTGCCCATTGGAAGATTTTTCCTCACCTCTGCTCTGGCGACAAGTTTAAAAGGTTAAAATTCCCATCACGTTCTGTCCTGCTGATAATGATTGCTAGGACACATAGAAAGGGGGAGCTACCCACTGGGGACACAGATAGCAACAAAGACTTGACAAGAATTGTAAACCCTCACTATGGTATCCAAAAACTAGAAGAATGTAGACATGGGAGAGTTAAAAGCTTGCAGGGCATTACGTCTTACTAAACTGTGTCAAATAAATATCAGTCCTGCAAATCTATGTTCACTCTAAAGACCCGTACAGGGTACAATTATCAGCCAACAATGGTCATACAACAGCCTGTTGTCCCATAATCTGACCGTTAGTACGCAGGATTCAACAGCCAATTTCCAATTATCATCCAACAGAAGTTGTCTGAGAAGACTAGAAAACTTTTGTTGGCCAATTTTCGGCTCGTGTGTACAGAAGTTGGACCAACAAAAGTCGTAAGTACAAACACGCATGCTCGGAATCCAGGAAGTGTTCAGTCGCGTAAACCTGCGTTCGTAATTCACAAATCACATTTATCTGAAACTCCTCTTTATACGCTCGTAATACGTCACTACGTTCGGCTTTGTTGGATGATTACTAGACAACCATCAGTATGCTAGACAAAACCACGGACAGCCAATTTGGACAAAAGTTGGACGTGCGGTTGTACGATAATCGGCACGTGTGTACAAGGCTTAACTATCCAATCAGATTAGGCAGAGGTTTTATATATATATATACTGTATATATATATATATATATATATATATTTTTTTTTTTTTTTTTTTTTAATTAACCCATAACCTGGTTTGATTTTTTTTTAAATTTTTTTTTTTTATATATATATATATATATATATATATGTCATATATATATAT
>BLSH010126841.1:321093-332463 GCA_018402905.1 Glandirana rugosa | reverse complement strand
CTTTTAATTTTTGAACCATTTTTCCCGTTTTCTGTTATCCTACTAACTACTTTGTTGATCATTAAAAGATTAATTACTCAAAGGCTAATGTGCCCACAAAATATATAACGGTTTTCATCTATTCATTCTATTTGAGATTCACTATATAAACCTGAAGCCGTCCATAGGCGTTTGCACGCTTCCAAACCCAATTCATGAGGTATATTAGTGTATAAACTGGTCACGTCCCAGGTGATCAGCATGGATCCCGGTTTTATCTCCAAAAGTTTAAGTTTACTCAGAAAATCATCTGTATCTCTGATATATGACTTAGTATTTTTTATTAAAGGTGTTATACACCTATCTAAATATTTAGCAATTGGAGATCATGGAATCCATGCTGGACACTATGGGACGACCCGACGGGTTCACCGGGTCCTTATCTACTTTTGGCAATATATAAAACACCCGTGTAATCGGAAACTCATTAATTAGAAAATTACTAGTTGTTTCATCAATCATCCTATTGTCTTTTGCCCTTTTTACCAAGTTTTTAATTTTCCTTTGTACCTCAAAAATTGGGTTACCATTCAATTGGCAATATGATTATCATCCATCAGATGTTTCATAACCTCTCTTTCATATTTAACCATGTCCATAATCACTATTGCACCTCCCTTGTCAGCTGGCTTGATTATAATATCACGCCTAGCTGACAAGGAATCCAAAGCCGATTTTTCTTCCCTAGAGAGATTGTTAGGTGTATGGTCAATTAGAGTGTGATCATCCAGAAAAGCTTTCATATCCCACTCAACCTTTTTTATATATAACTCCACTGCCGGAGATGATATACAGGGTATATATATATATATATATATATATATATATATATATATATATACTGTATATATACATATTTAGAAATTGCAAGTTGCTGCAAATGGGCATTAACAGGGCTGACCAGGCAAACTGACTTATCTTCTGAACCATACGTGCTGTATGTGCTGATATAGGTTGAGAATCTTATCACTATATGTTGCTTACAAAGCATATACACTCCCTTTGTGTTTACTGAGCTATTGCTGATTGTTTCAGTTAAGTGCATTAAATTACAAGGCATTATATTCTGTATATTATAAATGTGTTTAATTAGATAGCATTTACAAGTAGGAAATCTAGTTGTTTTAATTAATGTTGCATCTCTTTTCTACCCTTCTGACAATTACTGTAGAAATACCAGCCAAGCAAATTTCGAAGGGATAAAAGTCCACACATTATTGGACTATCATAATTCTGCGCCAAATTTGTTATCTCAAAAAGTATCAATATTTCCTTTTTTTGTAGTGGACTTTGGTTAGACATTTAACTAAATGCATTTATTTTTAGTTTTGGATATAGTGAAGAAAGATTGACACACCTTAATCTCTCTCGTTCACCGTTATCACATTATCAGATTGAAAGTAAAAGAAAATTCCACATTTTCGATTGTCACCAGAACAGGAACAGAGAGGAAATCTTCCACTGGTCGCGATCTCATTTATGATACATTTCCATTAACTTTCTGGTTGGCTATGTGACAGGAAGTGAAGGGAAATCTCCCCAATAGTGCACAGATAACAAACAAAACTTATTCTATTTAAAATGAAAAAAAAAATCCTTTATTTCTACTTTAAGTGTGCTGCAGAGAACCTCTGGCTAAACCAGTGGTTCTCAACTCCGGTCCTCGGGACCCACTAACAGGCCAGGTTTGCAGGATAACTGAAATGCATCACAGGTGATATCATTTGCTGCTCAGTGATTGCAGTATTCTAGTCTGCATCTCCTCAAGGTAATACTTAAAATCTGGCCTGTTGGTGGGTCCTGAGGCCTGGAGTTGAGAACCACTGGGCTAAACGCATGTGACTTTTTTAAACTTTTTTTTTTAATTGTCATATAAATATATGTATGTACGTTGTCAAATCATACAACATACTGTATACCTAGTACTTCCTCAGCATCCTTCAGCAATTTTTTGTGTAGCATAACAGTTTAAACTAAACAAATAAAAAGAAAAACTACTTGGAGCATTTCTGTGCTTATTCAAAATAACTAGACATGGACTATTGGCCTCTGTACCCTTATCCTGTGTTCATATCATGTCCATATTTTTAAGCTCAGTACTACATGACTCACCAACCATCAATTAAATATAGTGTGTTAAATATTGACATTGTTGCCTCCTAGTTGCGGTGATTGTAGCCATATTAGTTGTTTCCTGGTAAATCCTCTAACATTTCCTGAGAGTCTATCCATCTGAAACAAATATTTGTAATTTTTTTGGACATTCTCTGGCCCCATACGTCATTTTATATAACTGAAGAGCTTTGTTAACCAGTTTTATCCAGGCCCCAGTATTATTAGGACCAACATATATCCAATGTATCAGTATCAATTTTCTAACACAAAAAAGAGAAGTCTACTACATTTCTTGGTGGTGTTATTTATCTCTTTGTCCTCATTGACCCCCAGCAAACATGTCAAAGGATTACATATATTCAGGAGTTGGAAATTGTTTGCCGTAAATTCAGTCAACTGGGACCACAAGGGTCTGATCTTACTACATTCCCACACCATATGTATAAAAGTCTCTTCTGTGATCTGACATTTGTGACAGAGTGCATTGTTTCTCTTCCCCATCATAAACAATTGTATTGGGGTGTAATTAGGGTGATCTCTTCTGAATTATTTTATCCTAAAGCTGGATATCTTATCTGAATAATGTTATCCTAAAGCTGGGTATACACTAGTAGAAAGTTGTTTAACATTTTTCATTGTAAGGCCTCATGCACAAAGGACATTTTTTGACTGTTTTACAGCAGCTGTTTTTAGCTGCAGACGTTTTTTTTCTACAGTCAATAAACCCTCCATCATATTATTATTAATAGTATTATTAATGCACACATAGGCTGTTATCAACTGTGTTTAGCAGTGATGTTTTTGAGCTGTAAAAAAACCCAAGACCAATGGATTCTGAGAGACGTTTTTCAGCTGTAAAATGTTCAAACACTCAAAAACGCAGAATAACACTCAAAAACACGGCTAAATGTTGATCCCCAATGTTTTTGGACATTTTAGATCAATTGACAAAAAAAAAAAACGTGAAAAAACGCTGGTAATATAGTGCTGGTAAAAGCTGAAAAAATCACTGATAAGCTACTGACGTTTTTAGGACTTTTTTAAATGTCCTGTGTGCATGAAGCCTTAGGCTGGGTTCACACTGCAGACGGAAGCGGCTGACAGCAGAGGTCCGGGGCGTTCCTGTTCTCCATTTCAGGGACAAATCAGGCCCAAAGTTTTGGCTGAATTCAGACCTGAAACAGAACCAAAGACACACAGGACCTCTATGCAATCCGTTCCGCAGCTGCCCCAGAAATGTGTAAACCGGCTCCATTGAGAGCCAGACACACTCTCCTGTCATGCGAATTGGATGCAGCGGAACTTACATCCAATTCATACTACTGTGAACCCAGCCTAAAAGAACAGGACAGGTTACTTTTTCCAGTGTATACATTTCATGTGGTTTTTGTTAAAAAAAAGTATATTCATTCCAAAACTACATAGATACATAGTTAATGAGGTTGAAAAAAGACACTAGTCTATCTAGTTCCACCAACAAGAAAATTTTATGTTAACAACTTGCCGATCGTATTGCTTACATATACAGCAGCAAAGTTGCTCCACTGTCTACAAACGGCAATTCGCGCAGCCGCAGTTGCGGGTTGATGCGTGCCTCCACCGGCGTGTTGTGTGCCTGCCGTGCGCTCCACGGGTTGGGTGGATTCAATGTCTGCTGGCGACATGCGATCGCCTACTACAGAGGAAGAATGGGGAACCGCCCATGTAAACACGCCGGTTCCTCGTTCTGTCAGGAGGCATGACAGCGATCTACTGATCCCTGTCATCGAGATCAGTTAGAGCTGTCATGCCCCTGCCAGCCCAGCCCCCACACAGTTAGAACACACACAGGGAACACAGTTAACCCCTTGATCGCCCCTACAGCTTAACCCCTTCCCTGCCAGTGACATTTATACAGTAATCAGTGGCTATTTTTAGCTCTGATCGCTGTATAAATGTCAGTGGTCCCAAAAAAGTGTAAAAAGTGTCCGACATGTCCGCTGCAAAATCGTAGTCCCGCTAAAAATTGCAGATTGCCGCCATTACTAGAAAAAAAAATGAAATAAAAATGCCATAAATCAATTTTAATGGTTTGTAGATGCTTGAACTTTTGCGCAAACCAATCAATATATGCTAATTGCAATTTTTTTTTACCAAAAATATGAGGAAGAATACATATCGCCCTAAACTAATGAATAATTATTGTTTTTAATTTTTTTTTTTTGGATATGTATTATAGCAAAAAGTAACAAATATTGTTTTTTTTTTTTCAAAATTGTCGGTCTTTGTTTGTTTATAGCGCAAAGGTGATTAAATGCCACCAAAAGAAAGTTCTATTTGTGGGAAAAAAAGGATGTCAGTTTTGTTTGTCACATGACCGCGCAATTGCCAGTTAAAGCGACACAGTGCCGAATCACAAAAAATGCACTGGTCAGGAAGGGAGTAAATCCCTCCAGGGCTGAAGTGGTTAAATTAAATCTCAAGCTTCTTTTGAATGAGATTCACATGTATTGAGAATTTTCATTCACATTTTCTAAGAATTTTCTCAGAATTTTTGTTTGAAATTCTACTGATGTATACCCAGCTTTTGAGGATATGACTGTGTCTGATAACTTCAGCAGAAAAACATTCCATCTGGCTCATTGCCCCTCCTTCCCAGTAGCTACGGTTAAGGCAATATCATTTCTAGAGTTTAACTTTTTATGATCTGTGTCTAAAAGCAGTGATTCCAGCTTGGTATCAACATTTATTCCCAACTCACTGCAACATGTTTAACTACTTGGGCACTTAAACCCCCCCCCGCCCAGACCATTTTCGGTTTGTAGCGTTGTCGCGTTTTGAATGACAATTTCGCGGTCATGCGACGTTGTACCTAAACAACATTTTTATCATTTTTTTCCAACAAATAGAGCTTTCTTTTGATCACCTCTGCGGTTTTTATTCTGTGCACTGTAAACAAAAAAAAGAACAACAATTTTGAAAAAAGAACAATATCTTTTACTTTTTGCTATAATAAATATAAAAAAAATTTGGCCGATATAAATTCTTCTACATACTTTTGGTAAAAAAAAATTGCAATCGGCATATTTTGATTGGTTTGCACAAAAGTTATCGTGTCTACAAACAATGGAATAGATTTATGGCGTTTTTATTATTATTATTTTTTTTTTACTAGTAATGGCGGTGATCTGCAATTTTTATCGGGACTGCGACATTGCAGCGGACAGGTCGGACATTTTTGACACTTTTTTTGAGATCAATTACATTTATACAGCGATCAGAAATTTAAATAGCCACTGATTACTGTATAAATGTCACTGGCAGGGAAGGGGTTAACACTAAGGAGGCGATCAAGGGGTTAACTATGTTCCCTGTATGTGTTCTAACTGTGTGGGGGCTGGGCTGGCAGGGACATAACAGATCTCACTGATCCCGATGACAGGGATCAATAGATCTGTCATGTCCCCCCTCACAAAATGGATAACCGCCTTGTTTACATTGGCATTTCCCCGTTGTGCCGCTCTATTAGGCAATCGCGGGTCACCAGCAGACATCGAGTCTGCCCGACAGCTGCTGGCTGTGAGTGTGCGTGGGGAGCGCGCAAAGGGGCGGACATCCATGGACTCCCCACAGCAAATCAGGTCCGCGATGTAGCCGTCTTTCAGCTATAATGAGGATCTCTAGTGGTTAAACTGAATATATTTGTAAACCCAGGACCTAAAAACTCCCTGTGATTTTGTAGTTTATTTTTGTGTGTAACTTAAACATAATGAGACACAGTTTTATTTATATATATATATATAGCCAGCAAATTGGCTCTCATTTGTGCAACTAGTATTGATGAAGGTTAAGCACCACTATTTGCATAAATTTTCCTGATAAGCCCTGTGAGGGTCCACATACAGTGAACTATTGACTACTGACTTCCAGAGTGCATGCTTGCTCTCTCTCTCTCTTTATATATATAATGGAGAGGCGACCCCATTAGGGTTGTCACCTCACACATTAATTACACAGGTTCTCTGGTTGATTAAGGTGGCAATTAACCACTTCAGCCCCGGAAGGATTTCACACTTTAGGACAAGAGAACTTTTTGCGATTCGACACTGCATCGATTTAACTGACAATTGCGCGGTCTTGCGGCGTTGTACCCAAACGAAATTTGTGTCCTTTTTTTCCCACAAATAGAGCTTTCTTTTGGTGGTATTTGATAATCGCTGCGTCATTTCTGATCGTCGCTATAAACAAAAGAAGAGCGTCAATTTTGCAAAAAAAAAACAAATTTTTTACTTTTTGCTAAAATACAAATCCAAAAAAAAATACAAAAAAACATTTTTTTTCATCAGTTTTGGCCGATTTATATTCTTCCTCATATTTGTGATAAAAAAATCGGCCAAAACGTTTATTGATTGGTTTGCGCAAAAGTGGCCGCGTTTACGGATGATGAGAATTAATTTCTGGGGTTTTTATTTATTTTTTATTTTTTACTAGTAATGGCGACGAGCTGCGATTTTTAGCGGTACTGCGATAATGGGGCAGACATGTCGGACCATTTTGACACTTTTTTGGGACCATTGGCATTTATACAGCGATCAGTGCTATAAAAATGCACTGATTACTGTGTAAATGCCATTGGCAGTGAAGGGGTTAACCTGAAGGGGGCGCTCTAAGGGTTAACTGTGTTCCCTGGGTGTGTTCTTACTGTGTGTGGGCTGCCCTAGCAGGGGAAGGGAAGTGATCACAGCTTCCATGTAGAGGAAGGCTGTGATCACAGCCCTTCCCCCTCTCACAGAACGGAGGTCCGTGTTTACTTACATGGACCTCCGTTCTTTCACTCCGGGGGGGCATTGCGGGTAGCCGGCGGCGATCGAGTCTGCCGCACCCGCTCCCTGGCCCTCCCCGAACACAGTGAGTGTGTGGGTGCGCCTCCAGCGGCGCGCGCGCACTCACAGTGCGCGATCTCGCAGTCGCCGTTGTATGGCGGCGGTTTGCGATATCGAGCCACTTTGTCGCCGTCAACCTGCGGTTGACGGTCGGCAAGTGGTTACACTCGCTTGGCTGCCTTACCTGCATTCAATTGGCCTCAGAACCGGTGTAATTCATATGTGTTTGGGTTTAACCACTTGCCGACCGCCTTACAACTATAAGCGGCAACAGAGTGGCTCTGTCCCCCGAATCGCCGCTTATAGTCGTCACTCGCATGCATGACGGCTAGGAGGCAAGTTCCCTGAGCGGTGCCGCAGGTTGGGCGGACTCGATGTCTGCCGGTGACTCGTGATGCTCTGTGACAGAGCCAGAATGGGGAACCGCCGATGTAAACACGGCGGTTCCCCGTTCTGACAGGCGGCATGTCAGAGATATACTGATCCCAGCCCCCTCACAGTTAGAACACACACAGGGAACACAGTTAACCCCTAGAGCGCCTCCTGCAGGTTAACCCTTTCCCTGCCAATGACATGGGAACGTGGGAAATCCTTCCGGGGCTGAATTGGTTAAAGGGATGAGGTGGCAACCCTAGACCCCCATGTCACGCTGTGTTTAGACAGTCTATGCCTGGTTTTGGCAGGTATGCTAATTACACACCTGTGTGCTGGATTCATAATCCTCCCAGGAAGAGAGCTCGGGGGTCAAACTTGGGGACAGCTCTGCCCAGCAGACAGGAAGCCTGGCCTAGGAGGTCAGGAAAGTCACAGGAGGAGACGGCTCCATGAGAGAGAGACAGAGAGGTCTCGAGGAGTCTAAGGCTGCAGGTGGCAGTCTGTGTGTGAATGCCTGTAGCAGGCAGATGTGGCCCACTACTGAACAGCACAAAGCTGACAGTAAGTAAGCCAGAAGGCTGAAGTGTGTGTTTATACAGTGATGGTGGAACCCCTGTGAGGGAAGATTACTGTTTGTTTGAACTTTTTTTTTCCTTTAAATAAAAGTGGGCTGCCATGCCCTTAAAAAATGCAGTCTGGAGTGGCATGTTTTTGGAAACCTTTTGCAACACTTGAGTTGAATCACCCTGCACGCTTACAATATATATATACATACACTATATTGTCAAAAGTATTGGTACATCTGCCTTTATACGCAGATGAACTTTAATGGCACCCAACAGCTTCAACTCTTCTGGGAAGGCTGTCCACAAGGTTTAGGAGTGTCTATGGGAATGTTTGACCATTCTTCCAGAAGCGCATTTGTGAGGTCAGGCACTGATGTTGGACGAGAAGGCATGGCAGTCTCCACTCTAATTCATTCCAAAGGTGTTCTGTTGGGTTCAGTTCAGTTCCTCTCCTCCTGAACCATACCAGGCTTCATGCCCTTAACATGGGGAGTATGGGTGCTTTGCAGCAGGGGGGCTATGCACCCCCCACCCCAAACTACCTTGTCCCCATGTAATGGGACAAGAGCCTCTTCCCCACAACCCTGGGCTGTGATTGTGGGGGTGAGCGGGCAGGGGTCTTATCGGAATCTGAAAGCTCCCTTTAATAAGGGGGCCCCCAGATCCCGCCCCCCATGGGAATTAGTATCTGGTACATCATACCCCTACTAATTCACCAAAAAGTGTCAAAAAAGAAAAAACACAGGAGACAATTAGGGACAAGTCCTTTATTAAAAAAGAAAAAAAAATAAGTGTCGCTCGTTGTAATCCATCATCAATCACGGCGCGTGACGGACCTGAAAAAAAACCCCAAAAAAACGCAACAGCTCCTCCTGTAATCCCGCCAACTGAGTTCTCTTTGTTTTGCCAGTTTATTTATAGTCAAGGGCAGGGCCACCAGGTGACATAATTGAGTGACCCGCCCCTCTGACATCACATGATCACATACATCACTGGGTGGCCCCGTCCTTGACTATAAATAAACTGTCAAAACACTGGGTGCGCAGACGGCAGCAGCCCTCCCATGGAGGAGGAGCTGTGTGCGCCATTATCTCGCCATGCATTATGATGCACTCCACGGTGGGCAAAATCGCCGCAAATGTCCCATAATGTTCACACTTCAAGAAAAAAGAGGTAACACCGCTCCTGGCAGAGAGTAATAGCGAACCAAGGTGGGTGCTAGCCCTGGCTCACCTCCGCCATACACTAATTCATGGAAAATGAAATAGCTGCACACAAACATGAGATGCAATGCTGATCCAAACTGCTTTATTGGCAGTATAGCAGGTATAACAAGGAATAGATGTAGACACGTTTTACACAGGTATGTGCTTATTCACTACCAGTGAACAAGCACATACCTGTGTGAAACGCGCCTACATCTATTCCTTGTTATACCTGCTATACTGCCAATAAAGAAGTTTGGATCAGCTTTGCATCTCATGTTAGTGTGCAGCCATTTCGTTTTCTATGAATTGATGTTCACACTTCGACGAACGGGCGAACACCCGTTGTTCGAATCAAACTTATGTTTGACTCAAACCAAGGGCCCATCCCTACTCATCATGAGTTATAAAAGGGGACATAGCTTGAAACACCTCCTGATGAATGCAGAGCTACCTCCTATGACTAATGTACATGTGGGCAAATGAATAACTTTCCTTTTTGAATATATAGTAGACTTTTTTCATTGTCCCTACAGTCTGTACTTTATGAGCAAGACTGGTTTAACACCCATCTATCTCCAACCACAGTCAATTACTTCATGGACTGCTAATCAAGGTGGCACAACACTTTGTGGAGTAAAAGTACTGTATACAAACTTTAAAGTGTAAGATGTTGATTGGCCATGCCCCCTTATTTAGGGGGATGACCACCATTGCCTGTTGTTACAAGAAAGCAGATGGATCCATGAACTATAGACCTTGGCTCCTAAGGAACAAGACCCTGACTCATGGAGAAATAAAGGGCGGTATATATGCTATTTGACTGGGTTATAATCTGGCTGCTGGCTCTCAATACACTTGTGTGTTCTGACCTTAATCTGTGCAAGAATGTCCTTGATATTCAAGTTTTGATTGTTCTTTCATGGGTGTGTGATATATTAAAGTTTTATGTTGTTAAAATGGGCACTTTTCTTCCCCTAGTCTGTTACCTATCATTACTCAAATCGCGGTCTAAATCTTGCCACCTTTAAGGCCGCAACATTTGCAAAATGTACCCCTTCTTAAAAACTGACAAGACAATGTTTCTAATCCACTCCTTGTTTCCCTACGTCTACATAGGCTATCCCCCATTCAGTCTATCTATCTATAGTCTGGCTGCTTTCAGGCTAATCCACCTAACGAACTGCTCTATGTCTGCCAGCCCTCTCTGCCAATCCCTCCATTAGCTCCTGTTCATCTAACACATAACATTTAAAATACTTGCATGCAAAACCATCCACATTTTGTATCACTTGCCTCTCCTTTTAGACTGTAAGCTCTCAGGAGTAGTGCCCTCGGAAACCATGCTATGCTAGATCGTATTGTAACTACCAGTATACTGTCTTCTTTAATTGGGTGAAGCTCTTGTATGTATTTTCTCATATATATTGTTAATTGTATTGCTGTGATTGCTTTGGCAGCTGCTCCAGACTCATCTGAGCACTACCTTTCTCTCCAGTGATGGTACAGGCTGCTATAGATCACTGCACCAGGTGAACACATTGGTGTCCAGCTCCTGTTCCTATTGGTTACTTTCACTTGGTTTCCACACCCAATCTCTGCTACAAGACTTATGAGTTCTTCTATACCAGTTTTGCATTTGTATGTACTGTGTATGTGTATATTTATATATATATATATATATATATATATATAAAATCAAACGTCGGGACACACTTCTCCTTATGCAAATTCCTTTACTGGATATCTTCAATAACAAATAGTCACATGCGACTGTACAGTTTCGGACATGACCTGTCCTTCATCAAGCTGTGATGAAGGACAGGTCATGTCCGAAACTGTACAGACGCATGTGACTATTTGTTATTGAAGATATCCAGTAAAGGAATTTGCATAAGGAGAAGTGTGTCCCGACGTTTGATTTTATACATATCAGTGAGAACAGCAGGAGTTCACTGTGACACGTCTCCTGGAGATAATTGAATTCGCAAGAGGGGTGACTCACCCAATTGTTTGATAGATATATATATATATATATATATATATATATATATCTATATCTATACAGTATATATATCTATATCTATATATATATATATATATATATATATTTCAATCATCATCACGGACCATTTAGGGCACTCACGAAGAAACGTCGTTGAACTTTAATATATATATATATATATATATATATATATATATATATAT
>BLSH010126841.1:260803-293334 GCA_018402905.1 Glandirana rugosa | reverse complement strand
CTGGTGTCCTGTACCAAGGTCATTAGGTATAGAAATCAGACGAACAGAAGTCGTTTGACAAACACCCGAAAGAACACGTAGTAGAAATCTTCTCCGAAGAGGAAGACCCTACTGTCGGTACGTCTGGACATATACTACGACTCGTGTACGTGAGTTGAAGAAACCAGCTGGTACCGCTCCGGACGAGACTCATCTTGGACAGGACAATTTGACGACATACCAGAACAGGTGGTACGACGCCGAGTCAAAGTTCCAGAACCGTTCGAAGAATATCGTATCCGGTAGAACTACATCTCTTTTTTAATAAAAAAAGTCTAGGAGTCTCTCAAGAAAGGTGTGTTAAATTTGGTGTTATCGCTCTCACTCTCTCATACTGGTCACTGGAAGTTCAACATGGCACCTCATGGCAAAGAACTCTCTGAGGATCTGAAAAAAATAATTTTTTCTCTACATCAAGATGGCCTATGCTATAAGAAGCTTGCCAAGACCTTGAAACTGAGCCGCAGCATGGTGGACAAGACCATACAGCAGTTTAACAGGACAGGTTCTACTCAGAGCAGGCCTCGCCATGGTCGACCAAAGAAGTTGAGTGCATGTGCTCAGCATCATATACAGGTCTGCATGGCTGTCATCCCAGAAGGAGAAGCCTCTTCTAAAGATGATGCACAAGAAAGCCCACAAACAGTTTGCTGAAGACAAGCAGACTAAAGATATGGATTACTGGAACCATGTCCTGTGGTCTGATGAGACCAAGATAAACTTATTTGGTTCAGATGGTGTCAAGTGTGTGTGAGGACAACCAGGTGAGGAGTACTAAGACAAGTGTGTTTTGCCTACAGTCAAGCATGGTGGTGGGAGTGTCATAGTCTGGGGCTGAATGAGTGCTGCCAGCACTGGGGAGCTACAGTTCATTGAGGGAACTATGAATGCCAACATGTACTGTGACATACTGAAGCAAAGCATGATCCTCTCCTGTCGGGGACTGGGCCGCAGGGCAGTATTCCAACATGATAACGACCCCAAATACACCTCCAAGACCACCACTGCCTTGCTAAAGAAGCTGAGGGTAAAGGTGATAAAATGGCCAAGCATGACTCCAGACCTAAACGCTATTGCGCATCTGTGGGGCATCCTCAAATGGAAGGTGGAGGAGCGCAAGGTCTCTAACATCCACCAGCTCCGTGATGTCATCATGGAGGAGTGGAAGAGGACTCCAGTGGCAACCTGTGAAGCTCTGATGAACTCCGTGCCCTAGAGCAGGGATATGCAATTAGCAGACCTCCAGCTGTAGCAAAACTACAAGTCCCATCATTCCTCTGCCTCTGAGTGTCATTCTTGTGGCTCTCAGTATCTTGCTATGCTTCATGGGACTTGTAGTTCTGCAACAGCTGGAAGTCCGCTAATTGCATATCCCTGCTTTAGAGGGTTAAGGCAGTGCTGGAAAATAATGGGGGCCACACAAAATATTGACACTTTGGGCCCAAATTGGACATTTTCACTCAGGGGTGTACTCACTTTTGTTGCCAGTGGTTTAGACATTAATGGCTGTGTGTTAAGTTATTTTGAGGGGACAGCAAATTTACACTGTTATACAAGCTGTACACTCACTACTTTACATTGTAGCAAAGTGTCATTTCTTCAGTGTTGTCACATGAAAAGATAGAGTAAAATGTGAGGGGTGTACTCACTTCTGTGAGATACTGTGTGTGTGTGTGTATATATATATATATATATATATATATATATATACATATATACGGATTATCATCCAGTTGCCCTAATTTCTGTCGTCGTGAAATGTTTTGAGAGGCTTGTATTATCACATCTTAAGGCAAACACTCCTGTTGATCCTGCCTATCGTGCAAACAGATCCACAGATGGTGCAATTTCTATTCCATGGCATACTACATTGACACATCTTGAGCGCTCAAACACATATGTTAGGATGTTATCAGCATTTAACACAGCAGTTCCTGACAAATTAGTGAAAAGGTTAAAAGCTTTGGGCCTATATCCATTGCTATGGTCATGGATTATGGATTTCCTAACAAACAGGCCTCAAATCATGAGAATAGGAGATCAGGTGTCTAATACTAATATTTTGAATACAGGGGTACAATTAGCAATGTATGTTAAGTCCGGCCCTGTTTAGATTGTTTATGCATGACTGTACTCCCATACATTCATCTATAGTTAAGTTTGCTGATGACAGCACTTTTGCGGGACTCATACAAGATCATAAGACAGCTTAAAGGGAGGAAATTCAACATTAGGTTGAGTGGAGTACAGAAAATGATTTAATACTCAATACTGCAAAAGCTAAAGAAATAATAGTGGATTATAGGAGATCAAGAAAGATCAATCATTGCCTGGTAGGCTTGTGCACGGCTGAAAAATGTGTTCATTTTCATCCTGTTCGTTTTTTTATTTTTTCGGAAATTCGGGAATTCAAAAAAATTCAGAAATTGGATATTTAAAAATTAGAAATTTCGGGATTCGAAACTCAGAAATGTGCAAATTTGGCAATTCGAAAATGCCGAAAAATCTGAAAATTCGAAAAATTGGAAATTCAGAATTAAAAAAGAACATAAAATAATATCTAACTAATAAATCGCTATTAAATTATGGATATTGGAATTTTCATTGAAAATATGACTGTTAGTGAACTTAAATAAGAAATATATCACTAACAGCCATATTTTCAAGGAAATTCCAATACCTATAATTTAATAGTTATTTATTAGTTAGATAATGATATCGTTTCAAATGTTGTTTCTTACTTTCAAATTTTCGGATTTCCGAAATTCATAATTTTCGAATTTCGGATTTCTGGCTGTTCCAATTGCCGAATTTCCAAATTACCGCAATTCGGATTTTTTGAGTTAACAATTTTTGGATTAAAGCATTTTCAAAAACGGAAAAATGAAAATTCTGGAAAAAATCGGAAATTTGGAATTGGGGATTCGTCTGAAAAATTTGGTAAAAACGAAATTTGAAACGAAATAAATTGCACATGCCTATTGCCTGATATATATAGATATAGATACATAGATATATATAGATGGTGAGGTGGAAAGGGTGGACACTATTACATTTTTGGGAGTGCATATTACAAGGGAGTTGTCATGGTCTCAAAATACTTTTTTTCTAGTGAAAAAAGCGGAGACTGAAGCAGGCTTGCAAGGATTGCCCTTAAGGCTCCTGGTCAATTGCTATCATTGTACTATTGAGAGTATTCTTCTCCGCTGTGCTGTAGTGTGGTATACCAGCTATAGGGCAGGGATAAGAAGCGTCTGTCTTGTGTGGTGAAAACAGCACAGCGAATTATAGGTACAAAGCTACTGAATTTGCCACAGCATATGCTAGCCGATTAAAAAAGTGGGCAAAAGCTAATAGTAGTGATCCAACCCACCAAGGTTACAGTGTATTTGTCCCATTGCCATCAGGGAAAAGATATAGGACACTTAAAACGCACACTAATCGCTAGGTACAAAGGTATGAAGGTACGAATCTTAGGTACAAGGACATGTCAGACATTTTTGACACTTTATTGGGACCAATGACATTAATACAGCGATCAGAAATTTAAATAACCACTGATTACTGTGTAAAATGCAGTGAAGGGGTCAATCTGCAGGGGTCAATCTAGGGGTTAACTGTGTTCCCTAGGCGTGTTCTAACTGTGAGGGGGGCTGGGCTGCCAGGGGCACCAGAGATCTAACTGATCCCAGTGACAGGGATCAGTAGATCTCTTAGATGCCCACTGACAGAGTGTGCAATCGCAGTGTTTACATAGGCGATTCCCGATGGCAGGTCATCGCGGCTCGCCGGCGGACATCGGGTCCGCCGGACCTGTGGGCACACTCCTTCAGAGTGCGGTGGACACAAGAGGGCGCCGCCGGCAGTGAGCTCCTGCCCGCTAACTGCGCAGGCGCGGAATAGAGCCACACTGCAGCAGTAAATATACTGCATGCGGTCAGGAACCGGATATTCATGTGTTAGAATAGCCCAGTCAAAGTCCAGACCTAAATCCAATTGAGAATCTGAGGCAAGAATTGAAAATTGCTGTTCACAGCCACTCTCCATCCAATCTGACAGAGCTTGAGCTATTTTGCAAGGAAGAATGGGCAAAAATGTCACTCTCTAGATGTGCAAAGCTTGTGGAGACATCCCCAAAAAGACATGCAGTTGTAATTGCAGTAAAAGGTGGTTCTACAAAGTATTGACCCAGGGGGGCTGAATACAAATGCACACCAGACTTTTCACATATTTATTTGTAAAAATGTTTAAAAACCATTTATCATTTACCTTCCACTTCACAATTATGTGCCACTTTGTGTTGGTCTATCATATAAAATCCCCATAAAATGCATTTACATTTTTGGTTGTAACATGACAAAATGTGGAAAATTTCAAGGGGTATGAATACTTTTTCAAGTTACTGTATATACTGAATATATATCAAGTTGTTGCAAAGGAGCAGTCACAGGACTGACCAGGCACACTAACTTATCTTCTGAAACATGCATGCTGTATGTGCTGATGTACGGTAAGCATCTTATCACTGTATGTTGATTACAAAGCATATACACTCTCTTTGTGTTTACTTAGCTATTGCTGATCATTGTGGTTTCTTGCATTACATGGCATTACATATATTATGAATGTATTCAATTAGATAGCATTTACAAGTTGGAAATTTCATTATTTTCATTAATGTTTCATCTCCTTTCAACCCTTCTGAGGGTTAGGAATACCAGCCAAGCATATTTCTTAGAGGACAAGTCCACACATGATTGGACTATCATAATTCCACCTGACAGGTGTGCTCATAAGTTTACATACCCTGGCAGAATTTATGATTTCTTGGCCATTTTTCAGAGAATATAAATGATAACACAAAAACATTTCTTTCACTCGTGGTTAGTGTTTGGCTGAACAAACACAAATCAACCAATCAATCAACTGTGTTTATTCTTTTTAAATCATAATGACAACAGAAACTACCCAAATGACCCTGATCAAAAGTTTACATACCGAGTTCATCCCATGAAAATAAATAGCGAGACCTAACAATCCCTCATCACCAGCGGCTTCCTAGGTAGATCGATGCGGATGCAGGAGGTGGGGATACCCACCCCTGCGGGTCTGTTGCTCCGCACCTTTCGCCGATGGAAGCCCCCTGAGGTATCGCACAAGCAATACTTAAGGTTCTCTCAACCCAAGATTAAGAGTATGTGATGTGAAACTGTATCAATGTTCCTGCCACGTGTCCTCATTGTCAAATTGATACTGCTGACTGCCTTTGATTGTTAACTCTCTGTTTCTAAATAAAGGAATTACAAAAAAGTTTACATACCCTGGTGATTTTGGACTGATAACATGCATACAAGTTGACACAAAGGGGTTTGAATGGCTATTAAAGGTAACCATCCTCATCTGTGATCTGTTTGCCTGTAATTAGTGTGTGTGTATAAAAGGCCAATGAGTTTCTGGACTCCTGACTAGTGTTGAGCGAACCTGAACTGTAAAGTTCGGGTCCGTACCGAACTTTGGGGTGTCCGGGATCCGGACACGAACCCGGACATTTAAAAAAAGTTTGCGTTCGAGTTCGGGGTTCTGGTATTTGATTCCACGTGTTGAATAGCTGCCAAGGGCAGCCAATCAACAAGTGTTTCACTGGTTTGCCCTTAGAAGCCATCACAGCCATGCAGGGCTGGTGAAAGGATTTTTGACACCCTAGGCGAAATGCCGCCCCCCGTTTGGTCCCGCCCCTGGCTCCACCCCCTTTGCCCTGTCCATGTATACGATGGAGGTGGTGGAGGTGGAGATTTTTGCAGCACCTCTCTACCCATTTCTTTAGCCGTGGTCCATAGGCCTGCACCTGTGCCCCTGGACCCGCCTCATTATACCGCCCTGGTGTGCTGCCAGCCACGGCTCTCCATTGACATGAGTGATCAATGCAGACCAGTGACAGATCAACAGCGGCTGGACGCCCTGGGCAGCAGCGGCACCCTAGGCGGCCGCCTACTCCGCCTAATGGTAGAGCCGGCCCTGCAGCCATGCGTACTAATGGCATGGCTGTGATTGGCCAGTGCACAGCCTCTATATGGGGCTGGAGTCATCGTGCTGCATGTTATATGCTCTCTGGATAGTTTAGGGAGAGGATGCTGCTGGCTCTGTGAGGGACAGATTGCAGATATTATAGAACATCTCATCCTGCATTACTGAACGATCTGATTGTGGACTAGGTAGAGATACTAGTACTGCTGCTTTGAGGGACAGATTGCAGACCTCATCCTGCTGCACAGAACGATCTGACTGGACTAGGTAGAGTCTGTTGCTTTAAAGGAAAGATTATTGTTCTAAAATCATCTCCAAGTTCTATAGGGAAAGGTTCCAGCTGTTGCTTTAAGGGAAAGATTATTGTTCTAAAATCATCTCCAAGTTCTATAGGGAAAGGTTCCAGCTGTTGCTTAGAGGGACAGATTATTGTTCTAAAATCATCTTCAAGTTCTATAGGGAAAGGTTCCAGCTGTTGCTTAGAGGGACAGATTATTGTTCTAAAATCATCTCCAAGTTCTATAGGGAAAGTTACTTCCAGCCGTTGCTTAGAACAATAATATGGCTCTCTAAGCAATGGCTGGAAGAAACTTTCCCTATAGAACTTGGAGATGATTTTACAACAATAATATGGCTCTCTAAGCAATGGCTGGAAGAAACTTTCCCTATAGAACTTGGAGATGATTTTACAACAATAATATGGCTCTCTAAGCAACGGCTGGAAGAAACTTTCCCTATAGAACTTGGAGATGATTTTAGAACAATAATCTGTCCCTCTAAGCAACAGCTGGAAGAAACTTTCCCTATAGAACTTGGAGATGATTTTAGAACACTGTTCTAAAAAAATCTCCAAGTTCTATAGGGAGAGGTTCCTGCTGTTGCTTAAAAGGAACAGATTATTGTTTCTTGCACAAAATTAAAAAGTGCATCTACATTGCTGGTTTAAAAAAAAAAAATTCTAAAAACTACATTTGCGGCCAGCTGTGCATTTTTTGCACAAATATAAAAAAAATGTCTACGTTGCTGGTTTAAAAAAAAAAATCCAAAAACTACATTTGTGGCCAGCGGTGCATTTCTTGGACAAAAATAAAAAAAACAGTGTTGGCTACCTCCTCCTCCTCCACCATCACTTTCACCGCCTCCTCAACCTCCAACTCCACATCCACCTCCATTTTTGATTTTTTTATGTGATTTTAGCTTAAAAATTATTTTAAGTTATTTCCCTATGACCATTTCTTTGTGGGGCACTTGTCCGACTTTTACCCCATTTTCCTTCCTTTTGCAGACCTCTAGGACATGCCAGGACTTTGTTACAGACATTTTTGTGCCTAAAAGTTCGGGTCCCCATTGATTTCAATGGGGTTCGGGCTCCGGGACAAAGTTCGGGTCAAGTTCGGTCCCGAACCCCGACTTTTTCCCGCAGTTCGGCCGAACCTGCAGAACCCGAACTTCCAGAGGTTCGATCAACTCTACTCCTGACAAACCCTTGCATCTTTCATCCAGTGCTGCACTGAAATTTCTGGATTCTGTGTCATGGGGAAAGCAAAAGAATTGTGAAAGGATCTGCAGGAAAAGGTAGTTGAACTGTATGAAACAGGAAAGGGATATAAAAATATATTCAAGGAACTGAGAATGCAAATCAGCAGTGTTCAAACTCTAATCAAGAAGTGGAAAATGAGGGGTTCTATTGAAACCAAACCACGGTCAGGTAGACAAACTAAAATTTCAGCCACAACTGCCAGGAAAATTATCCAGGATGCAAACAAGAACCCACAAATAACTTCAGGTGAAATACAAGACTCTCTGAAAACATGTGGTGTGGCAGTTTCAAGATGCAAAATAAGGAGGCACTTGAAGAAAGATGGGCTGCATGGTCGGGTCACCAGAAGAAAGAAATTACTATGCAAATGCCACAAAGTATCCCTCTTATGATACTCCAAACAGCACAGAGACAAGCCTCAAACCTTCTGGCACAAAGTCATTTGGAGTGATGAGACCAAAATGTAGCTTTTTCGCCACAACCATAAATTCTACAGAGAGAAAAGGAGTCAACAAGGCCTGTGAAACATGGAGGTGGATCGCTGATGTTTTGGAGATGCGTGAGCTACAAAGGCACAAGAAATTTGGTTAAAAATGATGGCAAGATGAACGCAGTATCTTATCAAAACATACTGGAGGAACATTTGCATTCATCAGCCAGGAAGCTGCACATGGGACGTACTTGGACATTCCAACATGACAATGATCCAAAACACAAGCCCAAGTCGACCTGTCATTGGCTACAGCAGAATAAAGTGAAGGTTCTGGAGTGGCCATCTCAGTCTCCTGACCTCAATATCATTGAGCCACTCTGGGGAGATCTCAAACGTGCAGTTCATGCAAGACAGCCCAAGAATTTCCAGGAACTGGAGGCTTTTTGCCAAGAGGAATGGGCAGCTTTACTGAGAAGATAACGAACCTCATCCACAAATACCACAAAAGACTTCAAGCTGTAATTGATGTTCAAGGGGGCAATACACAATATTAAGGATTGGGGTATGTAAACTTTTTATCAGGGTCATTTGGGTAGTTTCTGTTGTCATTATGATTTAAAAAGAGTAAACACAGTTGACTGATAATAAATGGCTTCAGCCAAACACTAACCATGAGTGAAAGAAAAGTTTTTGTGTTATCATTCATATTCTCTGAAAAATGGCCAAGAAATCATAAATTCTGCCAGGGTATGTACACTTATGAGCACAACTGTATATTTGTTATTTTCTAAAAAAGTAACAATATATTTATTTTTGTAAGGGGCTTTTGTTAAACACAGAATAACTAGTGCCATTTTTTTAGTTTTGGTTATGGGGGAGGGATTAGAAACCATGTCAGGTTCTTATTGTTATCTGTGCCCCCATTAGGGAGATTCATCCTCTCTATTTGTTCTGTTTATCATTGTCACCAAGAGTTAAAGTGTTTGTAACCCTAAAAAAGAGACATTGTGTTACCTTATAGCAGGTTAAACAGCACAGTGCTTGCGCTGTCTAACCTATAGCTTTTAAGCTGTAAACCTGGCTGATCCTGCCTGTTTCTGCCCTCCCCCCTGTAAACTGACCCCGGTGCCTCCATCATCCACAGCTCTCCTGTCCTCCCCTGCCCCCACTCCCCTCCCTGCCTGTCAGCTCCTGTGTCACATGTCACCTATCTCCTGGCCTGTCCTTGTGGTCTCCAATATGTGGGGAGGACCTCAAGGAAGCTGGAGATAAGGTTAAGAAAACATGTTAATAATATTAAAAAGGGACATAGGCACCACAGTTTGTCCAATCATTTTAGATTATTCTACACTAGAGACCCAAGAGGGTTGACCATTTGTGGAATAGATAAAATAGAGGCACATTGGAGAGGGTCTAATTTCAGAAAAGCTATCTCTCAGGATGAAACCCAATGGATCCATCGGCTAGATACTGAGTCTGTTTGGGTTGAATATAGAACTCGATTTGAATTGTTTTTTATCCAACTTGTAAAATTAAAATAGTTTGATGCTTTGTATCCGGTATTTATTTTTTATTTTAATTTTAATTTTACTTTATACCTTTTTTATTTCATTTATTTCACTTATTTTCTTTCAATGGAATTCGTTTTCATAGTATAATATATATTTTATGCATAGCGTAGTATTTATCACCGTATAATGTTTTATTGTGGAGATGTAAATTGTATTCCAGACATGTAGGTATTAATGGAATTCTTTTATATATTGTTTTTATATATAGTGCAATAGGTGTAATAAACAGCGTTTATTTATTTTGAAGATGTTAATATTAAATTGTACCCAGGAAGCGATGTAATTCAGGTGGAGGAAGTTGGAGTTAGTACACCCAATGAAATTGTTGACGCCCTGGAGGAGTTTCCAGTTTCTTATCCAAAGACCCTACTTTCGCCCTCCCCTATCCCCCCCTTCCCCCGTGGAGTGCACGCTGAGCTGCAGCAAACCCGGAAGAGCTTCACTTTTTGTCCTATGCTGGCTTTTATCTGCAATCCTGTAAGTGTTGCTTATGATTGCGCAAATAAACTCTCTTATACAGTACTTAACTATGAGCTTTTACTTGAAGAAAAAAGGGGGGGGTATTTGGGACTTTAAATGAAGCACATCATACGACGTGCTTCCATCCCTATTTCAATAAAAAAAAAAGGGGGAGTTTGGGACTTTAAATGAGGTAGTTGACCAATGTGGTAAAAGTATAAACATATTTTATTACCATAGATGAGCATACATTACATAGCAACAATAAATTGATTCATGTAAATTACTGTAGATATACATGCACAAGGGCATGGCACAAATTTCATAATTAATATATATACATATATCTAAAAGATTGACAGCATATATACTTGATGGACTGTAAAATGCTGAAATAAATTGTATGGATTCATATATAAACACACACATATAACAAGCTGGGCGGCGGCACATGGAAATTAAATTTTAGTACATGATTGTATGGAGATTGATGTAAATAACTGATAAAAGGAGATCCCGTAGGGCATATAGCCACATCCTGAATGCCCGACATGTTTTGTGTATAAAAACACTTCCTCAGGGGCGGATGCTGTGGTATATCTACAAAAAACACAAGATAACAAAATCTAATGTTGGTCTAAACAAACGGGAACAAGGCGAAGTATCTATCATGAATACTCACATGGGATGGGACATGGTGATGGATGGCGTGTATGAAGACGGGGCCGGGGATATTGTCTATCCCGGGAGCTGAGGTGATCATTGTCCCTGCAATAACGGGGCGCTAAGGCATAACTCCATGGGCCCTGACCACCCAACTCCATGGGTGTTGGAATACTAGGCAAAAAGTGTTTATATATGAATCCATACAATTTATTTCAGCATTCCCAAACTCCCCCTTTTTTTATTCAAATGAGCTTTTACTTGTTTTGTCAAGCTTGGGGACTTTTTTAGCTACCCTTAAGACCTTTATTTGGAGATCTTACCAAGGAATTCTGGAGGCCCATTCTCCTCACACCAATAACAAGCTTGTTTGACCCCCAGACTGCAAAGCTGAGAGTCCATTTTTTCTGGTGAGTGGGGATACGAGAGGGGAGTGTGGCACATGGCACAGCATGTTTACACAAAGCTCTTCAGCACCTTCTAATTTTTTTGGGAGCACCAAGCACTTTATAAGAGACTGTTTTTACAATTGTTTTGTGTCACAGGAATGATTTATATATTTTATACATTATCACAAACTGTAAGAGCTGTATTATTCTGATTGTCATTTGAGGTGATTTAGCAGCTAGTGGACAGCAGCTGCAGTTTTTTTCTATTTCATTATATATTTTTGCACATTTAGTTTGTCAAGATTTGTTACCTAGCGTGAGTATTGATTTGTTTTAATATTGTTAGGCATCCCTAATGAAACAGTTTAGATCTAGCTCTAGATTTAATTCCCCTGGTTTAACTTTCATATTGTAAATCCTCCAAGGTTCTCTCATATTAAGTTGTCTTATGAAATTGCCCTTCTTCATTGTTTTTAACCTTTTCCAATCCCCAAAACTGCCTACCACTAGCATTGTTATTATAATATAATCTAAAATGATTGGAAACACTGTGTACCCTCTTTTTATATTATATACATGCTCTCTTATGCATACTGCTAATGATTAAGAGGTCCAACTCATATACTGCAGTCCGCATGGGCATTCCAAAATGTACACCACACCCTCTGTAAAGCAAGAAATAAAATCCTGAATAACATAATTCTATCCTGTGGCATTGGCCGTAAATTCTTTACCTTTTCTCACCTTTTATTTCTCTTCCCTACAAGCACAACATCTTTACATGAAATAAAAACAGTACAATTAAACAATGAAGTAGTTTGTCTGTCAGAGGATCTCTCAATTTATGTAATTTTTTGGTGGCTGGAAGTATGGATCCTAATTATTTATCTTGCTTCAGAATTCCACACTATTTCTTAAAAATGTGTTAAATCTTTTTATATTGTATGTTGTAATAGAAGATAACAGCTGTTCCAAGTCTCTTATCCAAAATAATTCACTCCTGTCTGTGAGCTCAATTCACTAAGAGATATTTATCATATTAATTATTACATTGAACCCTTTTAACTCATAATAAAAATAATTTTAGGCCTGAAGATTACATAAAACCCCCAAACATGATATATTTTCTGAAAGCAGACATCCTAGAAAATAAAACAGTGGTAGTTCCAATTTTTTATGCCACACGATATTACCACAAAGGTAAAAAAAGCATTTTAGTTAACGTAAGGGCACAAAAATGAAATACATTACCAAACTTTTTGGTAAAATATAACAGAAGAGGTTGAACCGAGTAAATAACTACACAAAATGTCACTTAAATTTGCATGCGCCCGTGAAATGGCGACAAACTTCAGAACAATATATTTTCAATAGACAACACTTTAAAAGCCCCCTAATAGGTCATAAGTTTAGCTAGCAATATTGCTCACTCTCTGGCATGTGCAGTGATATGTAACATGTGTATTGCAATTGGCATTTTTCATGCATAGGCACTCCCGGCACATGCATTTACAATCGTACGCGTGTATATGTGTGGGAGGGACCTAATACATTTTCTAGGGGGTGTTTTTTTGTGCTTGAGTGTAACTTTAGTTTTTTACTATTTACAAAAAAATGCCTTTTTTTCATCGCATAGGGGACAAAAAGTCTCCTATGTGATGATTTTTTTGGTGACAGCTCCTCTTTAATGAGACATCTAGGGTCTGAAAAAGACCCTGTATGTCTCCCCTGAGCTCCACTGAATGTAATGCAATGCAGATCTCATTGCAATACATTATTTTTCAGCCATGCTTGCCGGGCACACTGAGAGGTGGACCTGAACGTGAAGCTTTCCGGGTCAGCAACATGGAGGGGAGGAGAGTCCTCTCTTCTCCCTCCCCTCCTCCTGGCAGCACCCGCTATGCTGGTCTTGGGCCTGCAGATGGGCAAGCAGAGCCCAGGATACATGGCAGGGGGGGGGGGGCGTTGTCAGGTCTGCGTGAGGGTTATTGAAGACCAAAAGCCCCTTTTTACAATTGGGGGACGCCCAGATACCTGCCTTCCTTTGTGAATGAGTACGGGGTAAGTAGTACTCCTACTCATTCACAAAAAAGGTTGAAAAAATGAATCACATGACCTAAATATCGCATGCAATATTGAGTCTTGTATTCCTGACTTTCTTTATTTCCCCTGTAATGAATCCTTTATTATATCCTTTCCTTACAAACCTTTCCCTGTAAACTCTGCCTATGGAAGACAAAATCCCTCATTTCTACAGTTTCTTCTAAGCACCATCAACTGTCATTTTGGTATATTCAACAACCAAGAGGCATGATGACAACTATCCTGGGGGATATACTCATCCCTGTCTGTAGCTTTGAAAACATTTTTATTGGGAAGCCTCTCCTCCCTTAATGCACCCTTAACGCATTAAGGAGGAAACTAAACATTCTGAAGCATATGCGAAAGCATCCCCTGACATATGAACCCCCACCTCAGCCCACACACAGAAGAAACAAAATAGCATAATATCAGGAGACCAATAACAAAGAGGCCCATTTATCTGTATCAGTTTATTTCTGTTTGATGTCTGTATCCTGTTGAGCAGATTTCGCTTAATTACCTGTCTCAGAGATTAAATAGGAAGCACAAGGAAATCTTTTAAAAACTAAGGAGAATTGCCATCTAAGACAGCTGTTCCCAGAACAAGTGTCTCCATTGGAAAATTTTTCCTCGCCTCTTCTCTGGAGGCAATTCTAAAAGCTTGGATTTCCCATTACTTTCTGTTCTGCTGATAATGGGTATCAGGACAAATAGAGGAGAACTTCACCAACTGGGGACACAGATAGCAGCAAAAATTGACAAGTGTTTTAACCCCTCACTAGTTTTGGCTATACAGACACTTTAATTAATTTATAACATAGACACTAGAGAGTTGAACACTTGTGGAGGTGTTACGTCTTACTAAACTGATTCAGATAAAAACCAGCACTGTAAACCCATGCTCACTCTAAATATTTGATTCTACAGAGATTACATTTTTTTTAACAACCCCATAACCTGGTTTCACTTTTTTAAAAGGGGCAGAGGAATTGACTACATTAATATTAGCAATAATATCAAACTATCAAATAACAAAACATAACAATTTGAGGCAGAAATGAAAAGTATGTTGGACTTTATTCAAGGGTACACCATACATATATTTAAAGGACAATATACATAAGTAAGTACTCTTCAAAAACCATTGCAACTAGGTTGTAATTGAAGTAGGACCAACTAACTCTAAAGTGTATGTTGTTTTACTAGCTTTAATTGTTAATGTAGCCAGGATGAATTTATCTGTACTTGGAGGTGAGGACTGCAGAAACTATAGCAAGTAACTTGACCCAGGCAGCCTGAAATTTAGGAGTGAAATCACCAGGAAAGTGAGAAGCCAAGACCACCTGGATAACATGAGACAGCAGCTGTAAGAGAAATAGAGGATATATTACACACCTTATATTTAATAAGGACAATACTGTTCAAACTGCGGTAAACCAAGAATATTAGCTTCTCTGGGTTGTAATGTTTATGTTGTGTGTTTTATTTACTTAAATACAAAATGATCTCCTTGTTCCATTGCTTTTGGGAAACTATTTGCAAAAAATTCTATATACTGATTAATACATAAATTATCAGTAGAAGCAATCACTGATTGCTTACATCATTCTCTTAATTTTCATTGAAAGTAATTGCAAAGGCTTGTTTTTCTGTTTTTTTTTTAAATAATAATAATAATGTTATGCTTACCTCCTCTGTGCAGTTGGTTTTGCACAGAGCAGCTCGGATCCTCTTCTACTCTGGTCCCTCTTCTGCTCTCCTGGCCCCTCCCTCTGGTGAGTGCCCCCACAGCCAGCAGCTTGCTACAGGGGGCACCCAAGCTGAGTCAGAGCTCTGAATGTCTGAATGGATACACAGAGCCCCGACCCGGCCCTGCCCCCTCTCTCCCCTTATTGACTGACTGATTTTGATTGACAGCCGCAGGAGCCAATGGCACTGCTTCTGTGTCTCAGCCAATTTAGGAGGAGTGTCTGGGACAGCTAAGACACCAGTGGACATTGTTGCAGAGAGAAGGGGCTCAGGTAAGTAATTAGGGGGTGCTGGGGAGGCTGCTACACACAAAAGATTTTTTGTCTTAATGCATAGAATGCATTAAGATGAAAAAAAAACCTTCTGCCGTTACAACTCCTTTAAGCTTACCTCAGTCTGAAAACATTTAGTTTTATAGAGATGAAACAGGTTATAAATTCTCTCAATAGTCTCTAAGCTTTTCAAAAGGGCCATACACATGGATCATAGAACTGGATTGACTTATTCTACATAGTAGTTGTTTATCAATGTAACTTAGCCTAAGAATTCCTGTGCTTTTATATTATTTATCAAGTTGAAAATGCACCCTGTAATCATCAATATAAAAAGTAACCAAGAATAAAAATAGCCTTACCTGGTCAAAGCCTCAGCACCCAGATCACTGGCCTGAGAGGCAATCTTGCCAACCAGGGAAAGCACAGCAGCCTTCTCACTAGCAGATAAACTCATTGTGGTGATCGGGAGTTGGTGCAGTAAGAGGTTGGATCAGTCAATTTAAGAAAGGTCCATATTAAATTGAAAATCGTGGCAGTTTTTATAAAGCATTAGGATACCATTCACAATGATCAAGTTGCATGCATATTGGCTGAAATGGCATATCACCTTTTAGAACTGACTTATCTGACTTATCTTCTGAACCATACATGCTGTATGTGCTGATATAGGGTAAGCATCTTATCACTATATATTGATTACAAAGCATATACACTACTTTTGTGTTTACTGAGCTATTTCAGATCATTGCAGTTTAGTGCGTTAAATTACATAGCATCACACATAAATTTTTAATATTATAATTAGATAGCATTTACAAGTTAGAAACAATAGTTGTGATTGTTTTAATTCAAGTTTTATCTCGTTTTCATCCTTATGGGAGTCAAGAATACCAGGTAAGTGTAGTGCTTACCCCCACAGGAGCCGCTTTGTATGATGAATTCTCCATTCTGCCACAACTCTGTAAACTGTGCTGTCCCCTCTGACACACCTGGTTATGTTGGAAGTGTTTGTATACTACTACATTATGTTAGCATAGAGCAAATAGGCCCGTAGACTCATTGATGGTAGCTTAATTAAGTATACAGTATTATGACATGGCAAGATAAATGCAATGCACAAACCAATAAACAAGTCAGAGAATTACCATCTTTGGCCATTGTATGGAAGTAAATTTGGCCTGATTTCTTCTCCTCCCCTGTTGGCTACCTATCTAGGAGACCCAAACTTCTCCCCTGCATTTATTGCACCAGGCTTTTTTTTCTCAATGGACTGACCAAGGTTTAGTGACTCTAGATTCCTTTCTACATGGGTCCTCTTTTAACTAATTTTGCACCCTTCAACAAAAAATCTAACCTCCGTCATTCAGAGTTTTTTAAATATCTCCAACTTCGACACTTCTTTTCTAATACCTATAGTTTGAGATCTGGGAGATCGGCCACAGTGTTTGAGCGGATGTGCAACGAAACATCCAGGGATTGAGACACTGTCTCATTGATATATAAGCAGATCAATGAATATGGTCTCCCTTCCAAATCTTCAGCTATGTTGCAATGGGAGAAAGAAACGGGTCAAGACTATTCGGTTGAAGATTGGCTGGATATGTTGTCTAGCATGCACAAGAGCACAAAGTCGATCGCACTTAAGGAAGCTGTAGTCCAACTTCATACTATATGGCACTAGAATGTACCCACTGGAGCCAGACAATTGCTTTTGAGGCTGCTTGGATGGGGGGGGGGGGGCACCTCCACATTTTTTGGAGCTGTAAGGCTCTCAAACCCCTTTGGCAACAAGCCTTGTCCACTTATTTACCCTATGTGTCTGTAGACCTACCGGAGGTCCTTCGCACTTGTCAGAAGTTAGCTCATACTTTGTTCAGTGCTATTCACTGGGCTATAGCCCTAAATTTGAGGGTCTCAAGTAATACAAAGTATGGAGGTGATCAAAATAATGGAGACAATACATAATACAATTATGTATATCATGCACACATTCCATCATAAATGATCAACATGGTCTATTTATTATTGGGTTCTTGATCTGTTTGTAAGGTAGTGGCCACTAGAGCATTTGCTTTTGGTGCCATGGTACCTTTGTGAGTTAATAGCTGAAATGCCTTTGAACTTAATTTATTCTACATTATAAGTCTAATGTTTCATAAAAGCAATATTTCTTAGTCTCCTTTCTTTTATTTTTCTTGTCTTATAATTATGTTGAATTCATTTCTTTTTGTTTGCAAACCTCTAAGAGGCATACAGTATCTTGCTGTTTGTGTGAATATTGATATTTAGCCTATACATGTATTTGTACTGACTTCATCGGAAATGTACATGCTTGCTTTTTGAACTTCAATAAAAGCATTTGTAATAAAAAAAGAAAACAAGTCAGATAATATGTTAGAATGTGTTAGACTAACTGACAGGAATACTAGCCTTAAAGTAGAAAATCACCCTAACACTAAAATCGGTAAATCTAATGGCATCCATGATCTAAGACTAACCTATCTAGGCCTGTAAAGAAGAAATCACTATACATACTTTTTTAAGCTTCTCTGGTCCAGGCCCACGCTGAGCTCTCAGCAGTGGTTTTGCTGTGCAGGCGGGTACAGAGGAGGCAGCCGACAACGCAAGCCCCATAGTAACTCTATGGGTGACGTCACTTACCATTTATTTGCCAGTCATTGTTGGCTGTCTCCTCTACATAGCCTAGAGACCGGACCAGAGCAGCTTCAAAAAAGGTATGTAGAGCAATTTCTTCTGTACAGGGCTAGATAGGTTAGTCTTATATCCTGGATGCCTGTAGATTTAGAGATGTTAGTGTTAGGGTGAACTTCTACTTTATATATGGCAATTAACTTAAACCACAATAATGCTAAACAAAATTAAACTGGTATACACAGCATTAAGAAGAACAGCACGGACTGCGAAGAGCATAAACAGCACAATGAAAATTCTCACTATAATACTCGGCAATAACTAGTTGAAAATCGTCACTGAGTGCACTCTGCACTTACACCCCCAACAGTGGATGGGTGTACACGTTTCTGAGGGGGTACCCCAGGGGATTGCTGTAAAGTACCTGCCACCTAATTAGCAAATTGAAGCCAGCTAATGTTGGGGCCTGTCTTTATGGTGGTGCACATGTTGCTGTCTTTTTAAAACTACATGCAGTGGTTGACTGTTGAGCTGCTAAGTAATGGTCAGTCTCTACTGGCATTAAACAGTGGACAGTGATGGGAAACGTGCAGCTGATTCTGCTCACCACTCCTGGCACACAATGAGTCTGGTCTAGAGTACTTGGCAGTCTGCTGTCCTCAAGAATCTAGTCCTCAGTGGCTCAACCCTCATGATAAGGTTTTCACAAGGCTCAGTCCCAGTGCTCAGGCTTTCACAGATACTCCTTTGCTATAGGCGCACATGACAATGAGTCCCTCCAGCTCTAGTCTTATTCAATAGCTCAGTCCTCTAGCTCTCTGAGCATGTGAAACACAGCAATGGCACTCCTGTCTCCACACAGGCACAGCCTCCCTGGTGCTATGTACAGACACTTCAGCAACATATCTGCCTCTCTCATTCCCTGTGCTGCACTAACCAGATGAAAAACTTTCATCCTCCTCTCCTCTATGCAGGGCTTTGTGGTTCCTGTAATTCACAGTCGTTTAACCTCTATGGCTAATGTCCAATAATTCCATATCACCAAATCACGTCTCCACTGCCACTACAAAGCCAGGGGGGAATTGGGAAGGAAAATGGGGGGTTTCCCTAGGCTGCTCTGATCCTCTGTGCAGCAGCCCACTCCCCCAGCAGCACAACAGTAGTGGGGGTAGAGAAGGAAAGTGGGTGCTGAGTACACAGTCTGCTCCTTCCAGCAAGCGGGCAAGTACAATTTTGTTAGAAAAACCTCACACTTTTCTAGGTATCATAATTCCAGTCCTCATTTGCTACTTCAAAAGAGTAACCATATTTCCTTTTTAGTAAGGGATTATTTTTGACACTAGAGCATGCTGCAGAGAAATGCTGGCTAAGTGCACATGATTTTTCAACAGCATTTTTCTTGTCAACAGAGCACAGCCCAACTTTCTCAAGACATCAGTCAGGAATGGACCACACATATAATTTGAAATATGAAATAGTAAAATAACAAGATATGTGCTAGGGTAACATAATGGCAAAGAGCCACAAATAAAACACTAACAGTAACCAAAAAATAGCAAACGACCAACCACCCCATGTGTTCCAAAGATGAACAAGTGTGAGAGAGTAAACATAAAAATATATGGACAAGACAAACACGCTCACCATCGCTGCGAGACTCTAGGCTAAACAGAGTTAGGGACTTGGAGGAGCTGATTGCCTCGTCCCATGACAACTCGGATAAATTCAGAAAGACGTGGTCATGTTGGACCCACTTTCAGACGACCAATGACTACCAAGCAGTATACCCTTAAAGTTCCCCAAATACCCCTGGATAGCTGGTAACAATCACTAGGATATGCTGTACCCAGCGATGGCAGACCTCACATGCGGATCACGGGAACTACATTCTGGTCCCCCCTCCCCAACCCAGCACTAGGCACTCATACCACCACCCACCCTCACCTCCTCCCCCTCCCCCCTCCCGGCTCCCCCGCCCCCACGTCTCCTTCTGATAAAAAACCTAACACACGCTCACCTAAATAGTAAAGTATTCATAGCTTATCCTCTTGAACAACTACAGGGTATGTACCAATATCTACGGAGATGCTTCTGTAATACCCACTTATTCATGTTATGATATACCTCTACTCCATTTATGTTCTGATTCAGTTTTTATCTGTGGTGAAACGTGTCTGTACATCTCAATCAATCAATAAAATCTTTATGGAGAAAAAAAAATATATGGACAAAACCACTGACAGTGCACAAAGTAAGGTAAAAAGCCAGATAGAAGAAACCAGAGGACTCACTTGAGCAATTGCAGATGAGGAATAACGATGAGAACTCCAAGACTAGTACCACTTTGGAAATAGCAACCAATAGGAAAAGGAGCTGGACAACGATGGAATGGTGCCAAGTGGCCTGTACCATTAGTATCAGGAAAGGTAGTGCTCAGATTGGTCAGGTGCAGCTCTCAATACAATCATTGCGATACAAGCAATGAAGGATATGAGTTGAAACATATAAAGTAACCCTACAAGACAGTGCAAACAAAATGGTCCATACATAAAGTGCATTCTGTATACTAAGGTACATGCAAATACTGTAATTTCCATAAGCCATGAGTATAGCTATATAACAGAATAGGGGAAAAAAGGCCCTCCCTACTGGGGAAAAAAAGACATGTAGCAAAACATACAGTGCCCATCTTAAAAAGGTTACTGACTATATCACACCACACAAAAAACATAATTAAACTGTGTATGCAAATAGCAAAACATGACAAAATAGGAAAGTCTATATTTAATATACATCTGTTTGCCCAATTGCTGGTGTAGAAAGAATTGTCTGGTGAGCATATGGTTACATTTGGCACTATATGGACCACCGTAACACTCAGGTTTAACAGGAATTATCCAAGTGGATGTTTTATTCATTTATAGGGAGTAGCTCTGTATGCATCAAGAGGTCTTGGGAAGAGCAGAAAACCACAGAAAAAGTACTTGGGGGATCACTTGTTATACAAGTTGACTTGACAAAGGGCCACGCCAAAAAACGCATTGTCAGGATAACAGCTTTTCCTCTCCACACACTAGCCCAGCTTGCGTTCCATCTCCTACCCAGACCTCGCCTTGGCTGGCACGATTCCGAGTGAGTAATGTCATAGCCGGGCCGCTGGCCATCCTTATACCATCGGGAAATCCCCAGTGAGGCACTGTTTTTCCACCCCACCTTAGTCCCCGGCATCATTGGGATACTATCACTCACTAACGGCTCAGTTGTCCTTATTCCCACAGCACAGTCGAACAGCATCACACTGGATGGATTTCACGCAGTGAGTTTGTGCACCCCATTGGCCATTTCCATCCACTGTGGTTTTTGTGGTTAACCTTCACATATGGTTTGATTTGAACTTCATTGCTCTAATAAATTCACTGATGTCTGTTAACCCTACATGAGCACATATGCGTCATATGCATATACAACAAGTGGTCCTCTAAGCACTTTTTCTGTGGTTTTCTGGCTTATGACTTTTTTGGCGCCACTCCTGGCGCCTACCCTTCACACAGCTGCTGGATGGATCATAGCATAGCATGACCATTTCCCATGAAGATAGCCCTGAGGCAGTTGTAGCGCCAAAACATTTTTTGTTATTGGAAAGAGCAGAGAGGATGGATTTGGTGATATTTTGAGATGAGACTGGCAAGGTAGCATGGAGCAGAGTGGTGAAAGGCTTTGTTTGTTGTGGCTAGTATTTTGAATTGTATGATTTGGGCAAACAGGAGCCAGTGAATGAATTGGCAGAGAGGATTAGTGGACACAGAGTAGTTGGTTACATGGAAAAGTTTAGAAGCAGTCATCATAATAGGCTGAAGGGGGGATAGTCCGTGTAGAGGTAGGCCAACAAGGAAAAAGTTAAATTTGAACAGAGATTGGAGTAAAGATAGGTAACAGACTAGGTCAAAGGCTCTTACCAAGAGAAATTAAAAATCTGTAATGAAACACACAGTGCCCATTCAAAAAACAAAAGAGTGTAATGTATCGCATCACACAAGAAAACACAATCAAAATTTGCACATAAATGTCAAAATATGACAAAACATAACAGTAAGCACATGTATGTCAGGGAAACCCCTGAAGAGAACAAGGATAGAAAGCAGAAGTGTAAAGAGCACCAGCAGACAATTTACAATCCATGGAGAATATACACCACTAACTGTTCCACAAAGCAGAGTGCCAAAAGCACCAATTAGTAGGAACCCAGATGTTCAAATAGATCATAAAAAAGTTAAGAATAAACTGTTCATTATGTCCCTTAAGAAACAAGGTTTGCAGTTCATGGATTCACCAACGTTACATTGTTACATAGTTAGTAAGGTTGAATAAAGACAACAGTCCATCCAGTTCAACCTGTGTAGGTGTGTGTATGTAGATAAATAATTTCCCATATCCCTGTATATTGTTTTCACTAAGATGGCCATCCAAGAGTCTTTTAAATCTATCCATACTTCCTGCAGACACCACCAATTGTGGAAGGGAGTTCCACATCCTTACTGCCCTGACAGGGAAAAACCCCCTACGCAGCCTAAGGTTAAACCGTTTCTTTTCCAGTCTCATCGTGTGGCCCTGTGTCCTCTTACACTCCCTGGGACTGAAAAGTTTCATACTAACGCTGGTATCACCTTTGAGGTATTTGTATATCACTATCATATCTCCTCTCAAGCGTCTCTTCTCCAAGGAGAAAAAACTTAGCGTTTGTAATTATTCTTCATAATTAAGGTCCTCCAGTCCCCATATAAATGCAGTTGCCCTTCTCTGGACTCTCTGCTCCAGCACATCCCTTCTGAGGATTGGTGACCAGAACTGGATGGAATACTCCAGATGCAGCCAAACCAGAGTCTTTTAAAGTGGCAGGATTATAGTTTCATCTCTGGAGTAAATGCCCCTTTTTTATTGCATGCCAATATTCTGCTGGCGTTGGTAGTCGCAGCTTGACACTGCATGCTATTGCTCAACTAGGACCCCTAGATCCTTCTCCATCCTGGAAGCCCCTAGGGGTTCTCCCCCTAATGAATAACTTGCATTTATACTTTAACCCCCCAAGTGCATTACCTTATATTTTTCAATGTTAAACACCATTTGCCATACATTAGCCAACGCCATTCATTTATTCAGATCCTCTTGTAAAGTTTCTATATCTTGCTGTGTTGTTATTGCACTACACATTTTTGTGTTGTCAGCAAACACCAAGATCAAGCTATTAATCCCATCCTCTATATAATTTATAAACAAATCAAACAGAACTGGTCCCAGAACAGAGCCTTGGGGTACCCCACTAACCACTCTTGAGAATTCTGAGTATACGTTGTTTGTCATAACCTTTTGGACACGACCCCATAGCCAGTTTTCTATCCATGAACAGACCTTCTGGTCCATGTCAACAGACCTCATCTTGTAGATTAAGCGTTTGTGGGGGACTGTATCAATTCTTTTGCAAAATCCAGATATACCACATCCACCGGCCTACCTTTGTCCAGATGGCAGCTCACTTTCTCGTAGAAGGTTAATAGGTTGGTTTGGCAAGAATGACCTTTCATAAACCCATGCTGATTACTGCTTATGATACTGTATTCATCAGCAAATTCTTGGATATGGTCTCTTATCATCCCCTCAAATAGTTTACAAACTACCGACGTTAGACTCACTGGCCTATAGTTCCCAAAAATAGATCTCTGCCCTTTTTTGAATATTGATACCACGTGGACTTTTTGCCAATCAGCTGGTACCATATTCCCACTAGTAATTTTTCACTTACTTCCACCCTTTGGAGTTCCACCCATATGGAAACCACCTCCCCCCTTGCCCCATCACTGATGTCTTTCCGCTCTTTTACCTGTAAATCATTCCTGTGACAGACAAACTCCTTACCCTCCCCTACCATCCCTGGATGTTTGCCAGCCAGTCATGTGAGCTGTCAAACCAAGTTTCTGTTATTCTCATGAAGTCCACATCCCCCTTATGTAAAAGCAGGTCCAGTTCCTCCATTTTGTTGACTAGGCTTCTGGCATTTGTGAACATTCCCCTGAGTTTTGTATTGGTGCCAATTTTTTTCCATGCAATTTCCCCAGCTTTGTTTTTGATTTGGTAACTCATTAACGCAGAGATTAGATGTTATGGATATGATATCACTAGTTTCTCCACAAATCCCTTCTGTCCTATGCTCACTGTCTGTTATTGCTACCTCTAAAACCTCATCCCCAAAACCTAGTTTAAAAGCGCCTCCAACTTTGTGGCCATCTTTCTTCCCAATAAAGCTGTACCATCCCCATTAAGGTGCAGCCCATCCATACTAACGAGCCGATAACCGACAGAAGTCAGTCCAGTTCTCCAGAAACCGGAACCCCTCTTTCCTACACCAGTTCCTCAGCCACTTGTTCCCTAATATCCTGCTGACTCTCTGGTGTGGCTCAAGGCACAGGTAGTATTTCAGAGAAAACCACCTTGGGGGTCCTTTTCCTCAAACTATTCCGTAAGTCCCTGAAATCATTTTTTAGGACTCTCCACCTTCCTCTCACTTTGTCATTGGTGCCAATGTGCACCATGACAGCTGGGTCTTCCCCAGCCCCACCCAATAATCTGTCCACCCTCTCCGGGATGTGCCATTTGTAACAGCAGGCAATAGTGGTCATCCCTGGAATTGGGTCAAGTTCTTGTAATAGCGTGATAACCATTCCACAGTCCATTAGAAAAGAAAACACGTGTCTTACAAATGGTTGCAGGAAGAAAATGTTTCTACTTGTTGCAAAACCAATCCTCTTGTAGATATAGTTGGGTGTCCAGGGAGGTGTTGGGAATTCTTCTGGGTTTTAGATTGTTGTTTAGATAGGTTGTATATAACAGGACATCCTGGGTGGTATGTAGTGAGATATCTAAGTTCTTCCTTGGTAATACATACTTGGACATAACACTCACTGAATTCAGCATTGACAATGCACTTGAAACAAAGAGTGGGGTCAGTTGCTAGTAAAGTGTAAGTTGTGTTGTTCTTGAAGCAGTTTTTAATTTCAGTAATCAGAGACATTGTACATCACAATCCCCCACCCCCATCGATGGCAATACAATCGTGGGGACTCAGCTATACTGCAAGCCAACTAACAGAAACACTTTGCTCCAAGCATGCTTTGCACACCCCCTAGCACTAGTCTGTGGCATCCTAAATGCCCAGATGCTCAAGATAAAAAGGAGCAACTGCAAACGCATAACAGCTGAACTACAGTTTGTTTGATGAGACAATGAAAATGCATATTGATTATGTGAATTGTGTATACTCAAGGGAACTCCATCACCAACAGAGACAGTGAGTGTCAGTGAATTTCTTGATGTGCACCCAGAGCATCATCCTACAAAACTACATTTGTGTCCTACTTGTTACTCAGGAGTGAGCCGTAGTGTGAATGATGAGGTCTGTTCCTGTTGGATGATTATTCTAGCAATCAAAGCCTCACATTAGCTAATACACTCCCCCCTATAAATAAGCTTTAATAATTGCTTCACTTTCCCTACAGTCTGTACTACATGATCAAGACTACCAGCGATTGGTTTAACATGTATCTCTATCCATAGGCAATTTCTTCCTGGACTTCTGATCAAGGACAGGTGCCACAACACTTTGTGGAGCTAAATCACACTATGCTGACTGTAAAATGCATACCTGTGGGCCATGTCCCCACTTATTTAGGGGGGGTAAACACCATTTCTTGTTGTTACAAAGTGGAAGCAGATGGATCCATGAACAACAAGCCTTAGCTTCTAAGGGACAAGACCCGACTCATGGAGAAATAAAGGGCAGAACAGTTAGTGGCATACAGTATATGCTATATGACTGGGGTTGTAATCTGGCTGTTGATTGTGTTTTTGTGTGGTGTGGTATATTTTATTTTTAAGATGTGTACTGTGAATCTTTTGATAAAAATAAACTATTAAAACTTCTATTTCTGAAAGCATTCTTAAAGTGGTAGTAAACCCTGATAAAAAAAAAAAAATCCTGCAAGACAATAGCATAATCGAGTCGGTCAGCGCTACGGACGCTGACATGATGGTCCTCTTCTTTCTTCTGGGTACGCAGCTCCGGCGCTGTGAGTGGCCGGAGCTGCGTGACGTCACTACCGCGCACGCGTGCGGGAGCTCTTCGTTCCTGCAGCCAGCTCTGATTTGCCGGCCGCCTCGGCCGGATCATCAGAGCGCATGCGCCGCTAATGTCAGCGGCTGCATGCAAGGTGAATATCTCCTAAACCATGTCGGTTTAGGAGATATTTATTTTACCTACAGGTAAGCCTTATTATAGGCCTACCTGTAGGTAAAAACAGTAGTGGGGGGTTTACTACCGCTTTAATTTACAGCAGGGATATGCAATTAGCGGACCTCCAGCTGTTGCAAAACTACAAGTCCCATCATGCCTCTACGTGTTATGCTTGTGGCTGTCAGAGTCTTGCTATGCCTCATGGGATTTGTAGTTCTGCAACATCTGGAGGTACGCTAATTGCATATCCCTGATTTACAGCATTTTTCATACCTCCCTAAACTTTGGCACAGTACTGTGTGTGTGTGTATATATCTGCTGCAAAGGAGCAGTCACAGGACTGACCAGGCAAGCTAACTCATTATCTGAACCATACATGCTGTATGTGCTGATATAGGGTGAGCATCTTATCACCATATGTTGATTACAAAGCATATACACTCCCTTTGTGTTGTGTTTTGTGATCAGCTATTGCTGATCATTGCTTTGTGGTGCAATTCATGTCATTACACATATATTATGAATGTATTGTTTTAATGAATGTTTCATCTCTTCTCTAACCTTCTGAGGGTTAGGAATACCAGCCAAGAATATTTTAAAGGGGAAAAGATCCACACATTATTAAACTATCATAATTCTACCTCATATTTGTTATTTCGAAAGAGTAACAATATTTCTTTTTGTATGGGACTTTTGTCAAGACGCTTTCTAAGGGGAAAATGTCCACATATTATTGGCCTTTCATAATTCCGCCTCATATTTGTTATTTCAAAATAGTGACAATATCTCTCTATTGTTAGGGCTTTTGTTAGACACCTAACCACTTCCTGTCCAGCCTATTGTCAAATGATGGCTGTGCGGGATAGTCGTCATGCTGGATGAATGTCATTTGAAGTCCTCCTGGAATGCTCCTGGGAGGTTTGGACTCTTTCTTAGGGATGGGCTAACGGTTCGGCCTGAGCATAAGTCCGGGCCGAACTTTCGCTGTTCGGTCGTTCGGCGAACAACCGAACAAACGGGATGTTCGACTGTTTGTTTTGCCCCCCGAACTGGCCAAAATGCAATGCGGCACTGAAAAATGCATTGCAAGCCCTGATTAGCTGAAGCAGTGAAAGCTTCAGACAATCAGGGCGCAGAGCACTGTCAGAGTCATGAATGGACACTGCCATCATTACTTTATCCAATCATGGCTCAATACAGCACCACAGTACAAAAGTATTCTTTCAATAGCAGCAATTTTCAGTGTGATTTCAGCTGGAGAGAGATAGAACAGGGCTCTGTTCAATGCTATTAGTTAGCTAGTGTGCTAAACTGTGCTATTTTGCTTTAATTGTCAGTGTAGAATATTAGTTTAGTGTCAGTCTAGGGATAGTGTGAGTGTAGTGAGGAGGACCATTCAATTTTGCATAGTGTGCAGCTAGAGTAGGGACAGCTCAGATAGTTTCACTGTAGTGCAGTGAGACCGTGTCATTCATACATACATTAGTGTATATGTAGAGTAGGGACAGTTCAGATAGTGTCAGTGTAGTGACGGTTGAACATCATCTATTTGATTGCATTACTGCAAATTTAACGCTATTTACTTCTGTGTGTGCGTTACTGTCAGTTTAATGCCATTTACTTCTGTGCGCGTTACTGCCAGTTGAACACCATTTACTTCTGTGTGCGTTACTGCCAGTTGAACGCCATTTACTTCTGTGTGCGTTACTGCCAGTTGAACGCCATATAGTTCTAAGTGCTTTACTGCTAGCTTAAGGCCATATAGTTCTAAATGCGTTACTGCCAGTTTAACGCCATTTACTTTTGTGTGTGTTACTGCCAGTTTAACGCCATATAGTTCTAAGTGCATTACTGCCAGTTTAACGTCATGTAGTTCGAAGTGTGTTACTGCCAGTTTAATTCCATTTACTTCTGTGTGTGTCACTGCCAGTTTAACACCATATAGTTCTAACTGCGTTACTGCAAGTTTAACGCCATATAGTTTTGTGCATCACTGTACATTTGGCACATTATATTGCAGTATATTACAGTGTATCCATTGAGTATCTCTGTGTAGTTTGAGTACACAAATGAAAATGCACCAAACACCACTTCACATTGATTAAAGTGCATCTACATACAGATTTCCACTTCTTCATAAGATTTTCTAATAAACAACGCCCCCTCCCTCCCAATAATGTCTGGGAGGACAAGAAGGAGAGGCAGACGTTCCCTTGGCACTGTAAGGGGGCCAGCAACAAATGTGTCTACAGGCAAAGGTAAACGTGGTGGTCAGTCCTCAGGCAGGACATCATTTCCTCTGTTTAGTGAGTTTGCCCATGCTATCCAGCTACAGCATGCAGAGGAGGTGGTAGACTGGCTTACTAAACCTTCCTCATCCTCATCATCCTCTGTCATTCAAGCAGAGACAAGTGTGCAGTCCACTGCAGTTGCTAGAGTGGATAAATCTGTCTCCTTGTCCACATCTATTTCTACCATAGCCCCAACATCAGCCATGGAGGAGGAGTCAGCTGAGTTATTTGACCACAGCGTCAGCCACTTGCTCCTTGAAGATGCCCAGCTGCAGCGTATTGCCAAGTTGTCTCCAGTGGTAATGATGACGGAGGAGATGGAGATGATGATGATGATGAGGTCACTGATGCAACTTGGGTGCCAGATAGAGCAGAGGAGAAAACTGAATGTGAGGAGGCACAACCCCAATGAGGCCAACATCAAGAAAGAGTAGAGAGCAGACACCCTATTCCATTAAATTCTGCAGCTGTTCTCTCCCAGCCCACTCTCCCAAAACCACTCCCATGGGCCTTTTTCAGCACATCTGTAGCAAATCGCACTGTTGCTATCTGCAAACTGTGTCTCAAGCACATCAAACCTGGCAAAAACACCAGCCATTTGGGTACCACATGCTTAACAAGGCATTTAACATGCAACCACTCAACCCGTTGGCAAGAGCATCTAAAAGCCCCACAAAAGGGGCACAAATCTGTCCCTCCTCCTCTTCCTTACCCACTTCAGTCTGCCCTGCTATACCAAGTCATTACCTCTGAGCAGGGATGAGCACAGGGTGTCCCAGGTTCTAGCAGCACATCTGCCAGCAGCAGACCACCAGCTGTACACTGTAGCCGGAAAATTTCTCTGCCCTATCTGCTGCAGCGGGAAAAAATAAACAGTCCCTACCACCCACATACCTAGCATCTAAATGCAAGCTTGTCAAAGCTGTTGGCTCTCCAACTTTTGCCTTCCAGTCTGGTGGATTCTGCCCCCTTCTGCGAATTCGCACAATGTGTTGTACCACAATGGCAGGTTCCCAGTCGCTACTACTTCTCACGTAAGGCCGTTCTATCTCTCTACCATCACGTGGAAGGGAATGTTCTGGCATCATTGGGCAAGACAGTCAGCCGTAAAATCCACCTTACTGCTGACACGTGGTCCAGCAAGCATGGGCAGGGACGAGATATTTCATTCACAGCACACTGGGTAATGCTGCTTGCAACTCGAAGGGATGCAGGACAAGGCTCGGTGCTGCAGCTTGTTGTGAAAGGACTATTCCACGAGTTAGGCTAAAAGGTGCCATGCAGTGCTTCAGCTGGTGTGTCTAGGGGACAGGAACCACACCGAACCAGAGATTCTTGCAGTTCTGCAGGGACAGGCCTAGAGGTGGTTCACACCACACCAGCTGCAGCCAGGAATGGTGGTGTGCGATAATGGCTCAAACCTCCTGTCCGCCGTTAGACAGGGAAAGTTGACACATGTGCCATGCCTGCCACATGTCCTCAATTTGGTGGTGACGTGTTTCCTAAATATGTACCCAGGGTTGCAAGATGTGCTAAAGCTGGCCAGAAGAGTCTGTAGCCATTTCAGGCGGTCATACACAGCCAGTGCTCGGTCGGCTGAAATTCAGCGAGAATTCCACCTGGCCGTAAACCATCTGATTTGTGACATGCCCACCAGGTGGAACTCGACTTTAGCAATGCTGCTGCGGCTATACATGCCGCAGAGGGTCGTCAATGAGTACCTGTGCAAGTACTGCACTACGACAGACTCAGGCTGCCTCAGCTTTTTTTCCCCATGCCAATGGCTGATCATTAAGAATGCATGCACTGTACTGTCACCATTTGAGGAGGCCACAAGGATGGTGAGCCGTGAGAGTGCATGCATCAGTGACACAATCCCTGTTATGTTCCTGCTGGAGCAGACTCTGCGTGGCATTATGGACAGGGCACTGGAGGTAGAGCAACAGGAGGAAGAGGAGGACTTCCTTTCCTCTCAAGGCCCACTTTATCCAGTCACCATCATTCCTATGTCACAGAACACACAGGAGGAGAGAGGGGAGGAGGATGAGGAGGAGGATTCTGGCACTTTTGCAGGCTTCGAAGAAGAGGAAGACATGCTTAAATATGTAAGCGATGGCTTTCCAACCCCAGGACCCTTGGGAGTAGTATGCAGCTGGGAGGAGGAAGTTCCAGTTGCTGTCATCCTGAGTGACCCCAAGGAGTCTGCTTCTCAAGCCTCTGCAAATTTGAGTCGCATGGGCTACGTCATGCTTCAAAGCCTGCGAAAGGACCCAAGATTATGTGGCATAAAGGAGAATGACCATTACTGGTTGGCAGCCCTCCTTGACCACCGTTATAAGGGGAAGGTCTCGGAACTTATCCCTTCCCCACAGAGAGTGCAGAAGATAAAATCTGTTGAGGAAACATTAAGGAGAATTTTATTGAACGTTTTTCCCGACTTTAGTAGGTTACAGTGTCTTGGAAAACATTCTTTTGAGTCTACTGTTGGTCAAGAGAGGAGTGTTGGAGAAGGTGTCCGCCTCAGTGAGGCATTTCATATATTTTTTAGTCCCCGCCACATCACATTGTGGACGATTACCTTGGGGCCAAAACAAAGATGGACAGCTTTCCAGCTGACAATCCACTGGCTTACTGGGTCGTGAGAATAGACCACTGGCCAGAACTTGCCCAGTATGCTATCGAGTTGTTGGGCTGCCCTGCATCCATTGTGCATTCAGAACGGGCATTCAGTGATGCAGGAGATTTTGTGACTGATCTTAGAATGTGTCTGTCCACAAACTCTGTGGAATGTTTGACTTTCATAAAAATGAATCAGTCATGGATTACCAGCTATGAAGCCCCTGATGCAGATGTCACTGATTTTTGGGGTGGAATCTCTGCAGGACTTTGAGTCTGGACCAAGCTGGCGCCCTCTTACCCTCCTCTCCCTCTACAGTTGTCATTAGGTTACCAGGACCTAATCTTTTTTGAGGAGCTGCCTCCATTCACCATACATCAAATTTTTTTTTACCTATTCCAACACACTAGCGCTGTAGCTCCCACTCCAATTCCCTCCTTCTTCAAAGCTGCCTAGCTTTGAGGGTGTTCAATAATTTCATCTGGAACAATGTTTTTGGTATATGTTTAATGGCCACAATTAACACCCAAAGAACATTTTTTTCAGCACCTGCTTGACAAGTGCATATCATTGCAATTTTTTTGGCTTTCATCAAGAGCACCTCTATCGGGTTATGGTGGGAAGGCACCACTGACACCTAAAGACCAATTTTTCTGCACTTGTTTGACAGGGGCATATCATTGCTTTTTTTTTTTTTTACAGAAAGGCCAATTCTTGCCTTCATGAAGGGTTATGGTATGAAGGCACCACCGACACCCAAAGCCTAATTTTTCCGTACCCATTACTTCTATCCAAAGTCAAAGTGACATCAGAATTTATCCAAAAAATCTCTAATCTTGTTCCCAGTGCACTACATTGTGGCCTCATCATACATATGCTGTTGCTGAGCAAAATAAAGGCAGCTTGCAGGGAAAATGTCATTTTTTTGGCTTTATAAATGCAATTATTGCTGCAGCAGATTGTAGACATGGTACATATCTGCCACTTTACAGGTAGACGAAGGGGACCCCCCAGGCACTATATTGGAAGGATTTTTTCATTTTTATGCTTTCACTTTAAATATCCAAAAATCACTGCTCATTTAAAAAATGACGTTTTTCAAAAACTTTTTTTTCATTGATACATGTCCCCCAGATGTCTAGGGGATTATAAGACCCAAATCAACACCGTGACACTGTGACAAATAGGACGATAATCTGAGACAGGGAAGGACGTTGTCGATCTCAGACATTGTGAAGCGTGGTCTTGAAAGCTTGTGGTGCTTTCAAGTCTGGGCTTATTGCTTGGGGTAATTGCAGTTACCCTGGGCTTACAGTTTTTAGTTTTCACGAGTAAAACTTCCGAATATACGTTCATTAACACGTATGTTACCAATATCCCCAGGCCCAGGACACAACCCCCTGTACATAGTTACTTTTTTTTCAAAAACTTTTTGCAGTAAAAAATTTACTCGTCACTAAAAACCT
>BLSH010126841.1:238110-255928 GCA_018402905.1 Glandirana rugosa | reverse complement strand
GAGGAAAGGAAACATAATTTTATGTGACTATTGTAGACGATAATAAATGTCATATAGTGACCTACTAAGTCGAAAACCAAACCTTGTAAATACAACACAATTCTAATATACATAAAGAACCAAGTGATCGGTGTGTAAGTATACTGTCGTGGTGTGGGTACAATTGGGGAAGGAAACAAAAGTATGGACCCTCAAGGGTCCGAGATACCCCCGTCGTCAGTGTCAATAGTGAAACAAATGGGAAACTTATATATCGTCGTGGTATGGTGGAAAAAAGAGGAAAAAACTAATGGCTTCTTTACTGTGAAACGATGGTCGCCGCCGACCACACCCTCCCCGCGACCCCGCATGTACCGGCGCCACCTGTAGGTGGGCGGGGTTGACTTTTTTTTTTCTTTCGTCTTTTGCCGGCGGGGAGGCGGCGCCCCAGCGCCCCTCCCACACCAGCCGCCGCTGGTAGCAAAGTGTCATTTCTTCGGTAATCAAAAAAGGAGAAAAAAGGTGGTATGGTGCTGCTATATATTCAAAGGGTAAACAAAGTGATAACTGTGACTGCTGCCCCCATAGAGCCTGGGAACTCCCAGGTATGAAAACAAAGGAAGGGGTTAACATGGGTGTGGTGCTGTCATATGAATGTGTGGCTAGTGAACCAAGAAATACATATAATCTTAACACAACATAAATGTTCCAAACCAAAAGCTGAATCATCCAGTGATATACTGTAAATAATAGCAGATGTTATCAGTGTATTTTAATACAAAGGAAAGGAGTCCAAAAGTTTGGGGATAGACTGTTCATCTGTGGAGGGGGTGAGGGGAAGGTGGAGCAAATGGATATTGGTAGGTGCGTGCTCCCCTCCCAAACCCCACTCACCAACCCTTCTGCTGCGATTGTCCTGAGGATGAGGATGGCTCAGATCCCGGAGAATGCGGTACAGTGGGTATTGACGGATCACATGGAAAAGGGAAACTCCAATGTGTAGGATATCATGTAAAAGAGACACAAATTAGTAGGTACTTACTATGCAAATTGAGAAGTCAGATGCCCAGACCCGGAGATTATGCTAATCTCTTCAAGTAAAACAGGAAGTGCATAGGACACCCCCTGGCTCCGCCTTGCATGTTTCGTCATAGAGACGTCATCGGAGGGTCCCTCCTACATCCAGAGCCTCAGGGCCACCCATTAATTTAGGCACCCAAGCTCACCTAATGTTGACATGCACAGATGCAGGCCATAGGCAGGGCCAGCTCCAGCATAAGGCTGCTCAGGCATCCGCCTTAGAGTGCCAGGATGGGGTGGAGGGGAATTCGGATTTGTAACCACTTTAGTTCTAGCGTAACTTGAAAATGGCGCTGGGACTGTGCCTTTGCCTGTGTGGACAAAAATCCTTGCATCAGCCTTGGCCATAAGCCACCACTTTCTCTCATCCTCCCAGTAACAGGCAGAAACCCCCTAATGCCTAGAGCACATCTTTGTACAAGCTTGTGTCATACTAGTAGTCTAGGTTAAGACTTTGGGAATACATCCAAGCACCCAGGGCCCATGTTAAATGGGGGCGAGGGCCACTTAATACCCAATACCCGATGGGGGGTCTTTCGCCGTTAGGAGGATGATTACAGTTCTTTAACCACCAGCAGCTTCTGAGGCAACCAGGTTTGCCAGGACAAAAGCAATACAAACCTAGCAAGTATTTTAATCCCTTACCACTCTATTTAAAAATAAAAAAGTTTTACTTTCAGTTATGATAACATCCTAGAGTTTATATTGAACTGGATCTACTGTTTTGGGCCACCTCTTTCCTACCCAATTTGACTAGCTAGACTAAAGCTGGCCATACACACATACTGTAGATTTTTAACAGATTCTACACTAAACAGCAAATCCAGCCTGCCAACTATCGGGCGCTGGCTGTCAAAATACCTGAACAATGACTGCAGCTAAATAGTCCCTGTTAGCTGACAGTTTTCACCTAGCACCTTTGATTTTTAAATTAAAGTTTGTCAAGCCAGGTGGTGCTAGCAGGACCATCCACAGATCAAGTTTAAGGCTGATACAGCAGGAGATGGGAAGGGAATTTGATCTGTGTATGGCTAGCTTTAGTATCATACTAACAATATCAGATGTCTTAGGCACACATGGCACGCTGTGGTTGGGAATGGAGAGGCCATAAGCCAGTTTCTATACACTGTGTCAGTACTCCCAAAACCAATACCTGGAAGAGTAGAGTAAACTCTCATCCTCCTCTGTTAGCTGTTTAGTTGTAAGCATATAGACCATGGGTGTGCGCAGCCTATTGCAATTGGGCATGCACCTCAAAGCTCCACCACATGTGCGCGTGTGACATATTTACCGGCCCTTTCCCAGCTCTCCATCCTAAAACTTGGGGGGGCAAGGAAGAACACAGGGGGACCCGTGCCACAGAAAGAAGAGGAACAGGCACAGGAAGGGTGGCGGCGATGACATATATTGGTACTGATCCCCTGTATTTTCTTTCTGTGGCTCAACTTTTAGCTGCTGCAGGAGGAAAATACAAATCGTTTCCATTTAATTCCACCCCTGCCACCTCTTCTGTCCAGTTTCTGGGGGTTGGCGAGGAAGGATCACAGTTTACCTGTAATCTGCCCACGATCGACAGGCAGATCACAATTGACGGGTTGTCAACCCCAGGATTAGGGTGTGCCCAGGCACATCTGGCACACTCCTTGCGCACACCTATGCTATAGACTCAGTGAACTGTTATTACCCAATACACTGGACCATAAACAAAAATGCACAAACTCAGCAAGACAGTAGCAAACAAGACCCAGACAGACTGCACTGGCACCAAAAGCAGCAATCTGAAATTTTTGTTTATAAATGGGAAATGTTTACTGACAATCAATAGCAACCTGGTTTATGGACAATTGTGTGATTCATCTGGCATCCTTTAGCTTAACCAACAGCCTATGCTGGCAATGCAGAAACCAGGACCTGAAGATAGTTTTCCATAAATGTACAGTACTGTGCAAAAATGTTATGCAGGCCTGAGGAAATGCTGTAAAGTAAGAATGCTTTCAAAAATATATATTTTAATAGTTTTTTTTATCAATTTACAAAATACAACTTAAGCGAATAGAAGAAAAATCTAAATCAAATCAATATTTGTGACTACAAACCAGCATCAGTTCTTACACTTGCATACCTTGTACAAATGCACAAGAACTGATGCTGTTTTGAAGACAAAGGGTGGCCACTCCAAATATTGATTTGATTTGGGATTTCCCTTCTGTTCATTTACTGTCCATTTTGTTATATGATAAAAATAAACAATTAACGCTTCTATTTCTAAAATAATTATCCATTTACAGCATTTTTCACACCTGCCTAAAACATTTGCACAATACTATATGTTTGGGACACAAACCCAAAACAAGTAGTTTTTTTTAGTTTTTTTTTATTTAAGAACAGTAGGTAAACTGATTAGGAGAATTTGAAACCTTAGATCAAAGGATGTAGAGGGTATAGTAAGGTGAACCATACAGTGTATACAGTGCATTATGATTGAACTACCTCCTTTAGATCTACCATCAACTATGGGATTTGCCTGATTTAATACCATTTGACTGGACTGTTTAAGTTTGGCCTTATATCATCATATAGGGGTTATCACAAGGGGTGACAATTCCCAAGAAGACCCTGGGGTGGCTCACCTCATACCTTAAATAGGCAGCAGGCCAACAAAGGAAATGACAAATTGGGGACTGTCCAAAAATTTAAAGAGGAACCCAAAACTTTTACCTGCCTTCCTTTCTCTCCTTCTAAAATCGAAATGCGCCCCATGCCTGCAACATATATATTTTTTTTTTTATTTAAGAACAGTACATAAATTGATTAGGTCAATTTGAAACCTTAGATCAAAGGATGTAGAGGGTGTTGTAAGGCTGACCATACACTGCATACAGATTGAACTGTATTCTGATTGAACTACCTATTTTAGATCTACCATCAACTATGGGGTTTGCCTGATTAAATACTATTTGATTGGATTGTTTAGGTTTGGCCTTAAATCACCATATAGTTTTGGTAAATTGAAAGGAGATTGTACAATCAGATTGTATAGTATTTTAAGAGATGTGTTAGAATTGGGTGGAATTGCATATTGCTCTATGTATATTGTATACTGCCTATTTACCATTAAAGTGTACATATAGCCATTTTTAATTTTTGTATTCAATAGGGAAAGTTTAAAACCTCTATCAGTTTCTTTATGTTTTATGTCTGCGTTTTCCATTATTTTCTGTCCTGTTAATAACGGCTATCAGGACAAAGAGAAGGGAACTCTTCCTACTGGGGAAAAAGACAGCAACAAAAACTTGACAAGTGTTTTAAAACTTCCCTAGCGCATCCAAAAACTAGAAGAAAGAAGTTTTGGCTATAAGTACACTGTAGTTAATTTGAATATGTAGGTACTGGAAAGTTGAATGTTTGTGGTGCTGTTAAGTTTTACTAAATTGTGCCAAACGAATATCAGTCCTGAAAGCCCACATTCACTCTAAATATTTGATTATGCAGATGTTATATTTTTTTTATTAGCTCAAAACCTGGTTTGATTTTTTTTAAAGGGACACACCAATTTAATATATTAATATTTGTATTAATATCAAACCATCAAAAACAAAAGATAACAATAATACAGAGGCAGAAATGAAAAATATTCTCAGTTTTATTTAATTTGATGGACAATATACACAACTAAATATTCTTCAAAAACATTGCAACTAGGTTGTAACTGAAATGGTCCCAGAGAACTCCCCATTGCACGTTGTTTTGCTTGCTGTAATTCCTGATGTAGCCTGTTATGCAGGGTGGATTTATCTGTACTTGGAGGTGAGGACTGCAGCGACTAGAGCAAGGAATTTGTCCCAGGCAGCATGAACTTCAGGAGTGAAATCTCCAGGGAAGTGAGAGGCCAAGACCACCTGGATAACATGAGACAGCAGCTGCAAAGAGAAATAGATGATATATTATTTTTGTGTACATAACACACTTATATTATTTAATAAGGACAGTAATATTCAAACTGCTCTTTGAAATTATTTTTTTTAATTTAATGTACTCTTAAAGGTTACAGAGCAAACGGCTTCTCTCAAAAGGTACCCAATGAAAGCATCTGATGGAAGGTGCTCTTCTCCAAATCAGGGAACACAATACTACCATTACATACCTTACCTGGTTATAATTGTTACTCTCTGGCTTCAATACAGGCTTTCCCCTAGTTACAAACATCCGACTTACAAATGACTCCTACTTACAAATGGAGGGAGACAACAGGAAGTGAGAGGAAATCTCCTTCTAGGAAGGGAAATTTACTCCTGTAAGAGTTATTATGGGAAAAAGCTGTCTCCACTAATGCTTTATCACCAAGGTTTGTTTCCACAACAACCCAAAATTTTCAAAATCCAATATCATTGGGACAGGAAGTGAGGTGAAATCTTCTGAACAGAAACATAGACAGCAAAACAAACATTACAGGGGTGTTATCCATTCCCTATGCTATCCAAAAAACTTAAAAATTGTTTTATTTGCTGGAGCTACACTTAAAAAATGTACTTGTTCTGACTTACAAACAAATTCAACTTAAGAACAAACCTACAGTCCCTATCTTGTTTGTAACCCGGGGACCGCCTGTACCTTCCAAGTTAGTGACCCAAAACAAGTATGCACATCAAGAGTTTTGACTTCACATTTTACTGACTCTTCAAACTGACTACTGACTCTTGAAACTTGAATGCAGAGAATAATCATGACAGAACAGAAGCTAGTATTTTTAGATAGGTCAGCAATAACAGCCTCAATGTTTATGCTATGACAACTTTCCTAAAGACTGACACAAAATTCCCAGTATATTGGCTACCTAAATGCCCACCTGAGTTTCAATACTATATAATACTGCAAAAACATTTAAACCCAATGCATTTTGTCCACCTGAATCAAGTAATTGTATCATTGGATAAGAATTTTCAGTAGTACTTACAGCAAAGTTTCCCGGATCCACTCTTAGGTTGTAGGCATGCAGGTCACTGAGGGTGGACAGGTTGCCAGCAAGGTCATCCAGGTGGTTGGCTGCACCTGCAAGAGCATTTATGATCTTTCCACCATGTGTGTTGAGGTCAGCAGAGCCAGGGGTCAGGTCAAAGTGGGGGAAATAAGTTTTGGTCTGGGGGAAGCTAAGGAAAAGCCTACAGAAAATAAAGAAACAACAGATATTAATACATGGAAAAGGATTTGAAGTAAATATATATTTACATTTCTGACCTGATATTATGCTTCTGTGGTTAATATGGTAAGTTATACAAATAACAAATTCCCTGTTAAACTGTAAGCATTTAGTAAGCACATTTTTCTTTAGTTACTGTCTGTATAGACACCAGGAAAGCAAAGTTATCAAATTTGTATTCCTTCCATGATGTTAGCAGAAGAAGAACCTTGCTGTCCTTCAAAAATTGACCCAAGACAAAACGATTTCCTTGTTTCATGGCTTGATGGAAACTATTTGCAAACAAATGGTACATAATGTGTGATATATAAAATATCAGTAGTAGCAATCACTAATGACTTACACCATGTGTGATCAGCCTGTGGAGGGCCACAGGTTGAGCCCCCATGACTTACATCTATCTCTTAATTTTTATTGATGCTTGACTTCCCCTGAAAACGAGTTTAAGTTTTATAGGGTATGGGCAGGTTATAAATTCTATCAGTAGTATCTTAGCTTTTCAAAAAGGGTATGCACATGGATCGATCATAGAACTAGAGTGACTTAACCCATGTAATGAATAAAGGTTTGTAAGTTTAAGTTATTACATTAACCTTAGGACTCCTGTACTGTTACATTATACATCTAGTTGTAATTGCACACTGTATTCATCTATATACAATATAACCAAGAATACAAGAACCTTACCTGGTTAAAGCTTCGGAGCCCAGAGCAGTTCCCTGAGATCCAATCTTTCCCGCCAGGGATATCACAGCAGCCTTCTCGCTAGCAGACAGAGTCATGGTGATGATCGGTAGCTGGTGCAGTAAGAGTTAGATCAACTTGGCAACTCAAGAAAGGTCCACGTTAAACTCAAAATCTTGCCAGTTTTTAAAGCATTAGGATACCATTCACAATGGTCAAGATGTATTCCTATTGGCTGAAAACTGCATACCACCCTTTAGAACGGACTTATCTTTTGAACCATACATGCTGTATGTGCTGATATAGGGTGAGCATCTTATCACTATATGCTGATTACAAAGCATATACACTCCTTTTGTGTTTACTGAGCTATTGCTGATCATTGCAGTTTAGTGCATTAAATTACGTGGCATTACACATATATTTTAAATGTATTTAATTAGATAGCATTTACAAGTTAGAAACAATAGTCATGATTGTTTTAATTAAAGTTTTATCTCTTTTCTATCCTTTTGTTTATAAAGAATGCCAGTCAAGTGTAATTTTAACAGAAAAAGCCCAATTATTTCTAAACAATTATACTTGCACTCTATAAATTATTATTTTGAAGGATTCTAAACATGGTACAGATCTGCCAATTTACAGGTAGATGAAGGGGACCCCCAGGCACTATATTGGAAGGATTTTTTCATTTTTATGCTTTCACTTTAAAAATCCAAAAATCACTGCTCATTTAAAAAATGACGTTTTTCAAAAACTTTTTTTTCATTGATACATGTCCACCAGCACAGGACCTGAACCCCTATAACCATTGTATGCACAATTACTTGCATATAAGCCTTCAAAATGGGCACTTTTGATTTTTGACATTCGGGTCCCATTGAAGTTAATGGGGTTCGTTATTCGGGTGCGTACTTTTGTGGTGTTCAAAAGTTCTAATGCGAAGCAAACAGGGGTCCGTTCGGCCAATCCCTACTCTTTCTGTAGGTGGGACTGAGTAAGAATGAATGCTAATGGGGATATATACAATCCCACCCACCATCAGAGCTGTGAAGGAAGGTACATCATTTTCAGAGTCTGAAAGACTACAAAAAGGAGTGTTACAGACTCTAGCTGTTGCAGGAAGGGACAGAGTCTAATAGCAGGATAAACAGTGTCACAGTGCCACAACTAAACCCAGAATATCAGGAGATCTGTAGACAACAGAGGAACATGATACAGAGGTATGATCTGGACCAGGCTGGCACCCTCTTACCCTCCTCTCCCTCTACAGCTGTCATTAGGTTACCAGAACCTAATATTTTTTGAGGAGCTGCCTCCATTCACCATACATCAATTTTTTTTTACCTATTCCAACACACTAGCGCTGTAGCTCCCACTCCAATTCCCTCCTTCTTCAAAGCTTCCTAGCTTTGAGGGTGTTCAATAATTTCATCTGGAACAATGTTTTTGGTATATGTTAAATGGCCACATTAACACCCAAAGAACATTTTTTTCAGCACCTGCTTGACAGGTGCATATCATTGCAATTTTTTTGGCTTTCATCAAGAGCACCTCTATAGGGTTACGGTGGGAAGGCACCACCTACACCTAAAGACTAATTTTTCTGCACTTGTTTGACAGGTGCATATCATTGTTTTTTTTTTTTACAGAAAGGCCAATTCTTGCCTTCATGAAGAGCACCTCTATAGGGTTATGGTGTGAAGGCACCACCGACACCCAAAGCCTAATTTTTCCGTACCCATTACTTCTATCCAAAGTCAAAGTGACATCAGAATTTATCCAAAAAATCTCTAATCTTGTTCCCAGTGCACTACATTGTGGCCTCATCATACATATTGGCTCTCGAGCTGTTGCTGAGCAAAATAAAGGCAGCTTGCAGGGAAAATGTCATTTTTTTGGCTTTATAAATGCAATTATTGCTGCAGCAGATTCTAGACATGGTACAGATCTGCCACTTTACAGGTAGACGAAGGGGACCCCCCAGGCACTATATTGGAAGGATTTTTTCATTTTTATGCTTTCACTTTAACCACTTCAGCCCCGGAAGGATTTCCAGCTTTAGGACCGGAGCCCTTTTTGCGATTCGGTGCTGCGTCATTTTAACTGACAATTGCGCGGTCGTGCGACGTTGTACCCAAACGAAATTTGCGTCCTTTTTTTTCCACAAACAGAGCTTTCTTTTGGTGGTATTTGATCACCGATGCGTCATTTCTGATCGCCGCTATAAACAAAAGAAGAGCGACAATTTTGCAAAAAAACCCAAATTTCTTACTTTTTCCTAAAATACAAATCCAAAAAAAAAATATAAAAAAACATTTTTTTCCACCGTTTTTGGCCGATTTATATTCTTCCTCATATTTGCGATAAAAAAAATCTCAATCGGCGTATATTGATTGGTTTGTGCAAAAAAATAAGTATGCACTGATTACTGTGTAAATGTCAATGGCAGTGAAGGGGTTAACCTGCAGGGGGCGCGCTAAGGGTTAACTATGTTCCCTGGGCGTGTTCTAACTGTATGGGGGATTGCCTAACTGGGGAAGGGAAGTGGTCACAGCCTTCACGTAAAGGAAGGCTGTGATCACAGCCCTTCCCCCTCACACAGAGCGGAGGTCCGTGTTTACATACACGGACCTCCGCTCACTCGCTCCGGGGGGGCCATCGCGGGTAGCCGGCGGCAATCGAAGCCGCCGCACCTGCTCCCTGGCCCCCCCTGGACACAGTGAGCGCGCGGGCGCGCCTCCGGCGCCGCGCGCTCACTAAACTCGTTCCCGCAGCCGCCGTCGTATGACGGCGATTTGCGGGAACGAGCCACTTTGCCGCCGTCAGATGCCGATTGGCGGTCGGCAAGTGGTTAAAAATCCAAAAATCACTGCTCATTTAAAAAATGACGTTTTTCAAAAACTTTTTTTTCATTGATACATGTCCCCCAACACAGGACCCGGACCCCTATAACCATTGTATGCACAATTACTTGCATATAAGCCTTCAAAATGAGCACTTTTGATTTTTGACATTCGGGTCCCATTGACGTTAATGGGGTTCGTTATTCGGGTCCGAACTTTCGTGGTGTTCGAAAGTTCTGGTGCGAAGTGTTACAGACTCTAGCTGTTGATGGAAGGGACAGAGTCTAATAGCAGGATAAACAGTGTCACAGTGCCACAACTAAACCCAGAATATTAGGGGATCTGTAGACAACAGAGGAACACGGTATAGAGGTATGATCTATGCTGGGATCAATCATTCCATTCAGTTCTAGTGAAAAGAAAGTTGGAATTCAGCTTTAAGCATGCTGCAGCGAAACTCTGGCTAAATGCACATAATTTTTGGTGTTTTCTTTGTGTGTGACTTTAACACTATGAGCCATATGTATATATATATATATATATATATATATATATATATATATATATATATATTACAGCAAATGGGAACTTATTTAACCACTTCCTTACCACGATATAGCCAAAATACGGCTAAAGCGTTGCTCTGTTGTTCCGGGAGAGCGTCCCTGGGGCGCTCTATGATCGCTCTGTCCTTTGCACACAGTTGATCACAGATCCTGGTAAAGGGCTAACCACTGTGGCCCTTTATCACATGAACAGCTGATTACAATGTACACAGAGTTTCTGGTTATCGGCTCTCCTTTCCTCATGCGCTGTCACAACGTAAGGAGAGGAGAGCTGGTAACTGGCAATCCTGACAGGGGACATGTACACGGATAATCAGGTCACTGACAGATCAGTGCTGTCTATCAGTGCCTATCACTGCAGCTTATCAGTGCCCATCAGTGCAGCCTGTCAGTGACCATCAGTGCCGTCTATCAGTGCCCATCAGTGCAGCCTATCAGTGGCCATCAGTGCAGCCTATTAGTGTCCATCAGTGCCGTCTATCAGTGACCATCAGTGCCGTCTATCAGTGCCCATCAGTGCAGCCTATCAGTGCCCATTAGTGCAGCTTATCAGTAACCATCAGTGCCATCTATCAGTGACCATCAGTGCAGCCTATCAGTGACCATCAGTGCAGCCTAACAGTGACCGTCAGTGCAGCCTCATCAGCGCACATCAGTGAAGGAGGACAATTATTGATTACAATTTTATAACAGAAACTAAAGAAAAGTTTTCCTTTTTTAAAAAAAAGTCCATCTTTTTTTGTTTAGCGTCGTGTTTGGGATTGTTATCATGTTGGAATATTGCCCTGCGTTCCAGTCTCCAAAGGGAGGGGATCGTGCTTTGCTTCAGTATGTCACAGTACATGTTGGCATTCATGGCTCCCTCAATGAACTGTAGCTCCCCAGTGCCGGCAGCACTCATGCAGCCCCAGACCATGACACTCCTACTACCATGCTTGACTATAGGTAAGACACACTTGTCTTTGTACTCCTTACCTGGTTGCCGCCACACACGCTTGACACCATCTGAACCAAATAAGTTTATCATGGTTGCATCAGACCACAGGACATGGTTCCAGTAATCCATGTCCTTAGTCTACTTGTCTTCAGCAAACTTTTTGTGGGCTTTTTGTGCATCATACAGCAGAGTGCGGCCTATGGTCTGAACACTGACAGGCTGAATTCCTACCCCTTCAACCTCTGCAGCAATGCTGGCAGCACTCATACGTCTATTTCCCAAAGACAACCTCTGGATATGATGCTGAGCATGTGCACTCAACTTCTTTGGTCAACCATGGCAAGGCCTGTTCTGAGTGAAACCTGTCCTGTTAAACCTCTGTATGGTCTTGGCCACCGTGCTGCAGCTTAGTTTCAGGGTTTTGGCAATGTTCTTATAGCCTAGGCCATCTTTATGTAGAGCAACAATTCTTTTTTTCAGATCCTCAGAGAGTTCTTTGCCATGAGGTGCCATGCTGAACTTCCAGTGACCAGTATGAGAGCATGAGAGCAATAACACCAAATTTAACACACCTGCTCCCCATTCACACCTGATACCATATAACACTAATGAGTCACACTACACTAAGGAGGGAAAATTGCTAACTGGGCCCAATTTGGACATTTTCCCTTAGGGGTGTACTCACTTTGTTGCCAGCGGTTTAGACTGTGGCTGTGTGTTGAGTTATTTTGAGGGGACAGCACATTTACACTGTTGTACAAGCTGTACACTCACTACTTTACATTGTAGCAAAGTGTCATTTCTTCAGTAATCAAAAAGGAGAAAAAAGGTGGTATGGCGCTGCTATATATTCAAAAGGTAAACAAAGTGATAACTGTGACTGCTGCCCCCATAGAGCCTGGGAACTCCCAAAGGAAGGGGTTAACGTGGGTGTGGTGCTGTCATATGAATGTGTGGCTAGTGAACCAAGAAATACATATAATCTTAACACAACATAAATGTTCCAAACCAAAAGCTGAGTCATCCAGTGGTATACTGTAAATAATAGCAGATATTATCAGTGTATTTTAATACAAAGGAAAGGAGTCCAAAAGTTTGGGGATAGACTGTTCGTCTGTGGAGGGGGTGAGGGGAAGGTGGAGCAAATGGATATTGGTAGGTGCATGCTCCCCTCCCAAACCCCACTCACCAACCCTTCTGCTGCGGTTGTCCTGAGGATGAGGATGGCTTGGATCCCGGAGAATGCGGTACAGTGGGTATTGATGGATCACATGGGAAAAGGAAACTCCAATGTGTAGGATATCATGTAAAAGAGACACAAATTAGTAGGTACTAACTATGCAAATTGAGAAGTCAGACATCCAGACCCGGAGATTATGTTAATTTCTTCAAGTAAAACAGGAAGTGCATAGTACGCTCCCTGGCTCCACCTTGCACGTTTCGTCATAGAGACGTCATCGGAGGGTCCCTCCTACATCCAGAGCCTCAGGGCCACCCATAGGCAGGGCCAGCTCCAGCATAAGGCTGCTCAGGCATCCGCCTTAGGGTGCCAGGATGGGGTGGAGAGGATTCGGATTTGTAACCACTTTAGTTCTAGCGTCACTTGAAAATGGCACTGGGACTGTGCCTTTGCCTGTGTGGACAAAAATCCTTGCATCAGCCCTGACCATAAGCCACCACTTTCTCTCATCCTCCCAGTAACAGGCAGCAACCCCCTAATGCCTAGAGCACCTCTTTGTACAAGCTTGTGTCATACTAGTAGTCTAGGTTAAGACTTTGGGAATACATCTAAGCACCCAGGGCCCATGTTAAATGGGGGCCAGGGCCACTTGATACCCAATACCTGATGGGGGGGGGCTTTCGCCGTTAGGAGGATGATTACAGTTCTTTAACTACCAGCAGCTTCTGAGGCAACCAGGTTTGCCAGGACAAAAGCAATAAAAACCTAGCAGGTATTTTTTTTTTTTTTACATACTTTATTGGGTTTTGATAAAGTAGTAGTACAGAGATTACAAAATTGTAGACATATCAAGGTAGAAAACAGAGAAAGAACTCCATATCGGAGCGTACATCTTTGTCCCGAAGGACTGACAATTAACAATGACCAATTACGTAAGAAGTAACTTAGGTACATTCGATGTGTTAGTAATGAGTCAGCGTAAGAAGCCGAGGCTTACAGAAAGTGCGTTGGTTGTTTGCCTTTTGTAGGTGATGTCCGTCAATCCGTTTGTGTCCAAGGGGGGATAATTGGGGGGGGGTGTGAGGGGAGCTGAGGGTACCACACATAGGAGTAGCTGACAGCCCTGGGTTAGTTATTGATAGTTTTGTCGGTTCAGAGAGACTGACCATAGGTAGAATAAGGGCTCTATTAAGATCAGGAGTTAAGGTTAGATATCTTGAGTTTCCCCAGAGAGTTGGTTAAGTCATTTTTCAAATACCACTCCGAGAATCGGAAGGGTTCCATGAAATTATTCAATTCCGCCTGATCTAGTGAATGTTCCAAGAAGTTCCTCCATCTTGTAAAGAACTTCTGGGAATTTATAAATTTGAGGTTGATGACATCTTGTCTTTCCAAGAGGAGCAGGGAGAATAGTCCCTGCTCGACTTGTTTCAGACTTGGAGGAGACTGATGTACCCAGGCCTGCATGATGGATTTTCTCGCCGTCAAAAGGCATAGGTGGGTCCAGTTCGAGGGGGAGGGAGTCGGGGAAGAGGTTGGGGGTGTCGGGTGAGTCGCACTGAAGAGACATAGTAGAGGGTCTTTGGGTAATTTACTGCCACTTATTTGGCCTATAAAAACGATGAGGTTGTCCCAGAATTTGGAGATCGAATTGCATTCCCAAAGTCTGTGATAGAGTGTTGGTCTAGTGGTTTGGCACCAGGGGCAAATGCCTTGGCGCGTGTGCCCAGGGGGGTAGATCATTGGGAGGTAGGCTCTGTGCGCTATTTTGAACTGAATTTCTCTCCAGTTTTCGGCCTGTATTAGTGAGCACACTTTTTTATATCCCGCGAGAATCAACTCAGGGGCTTGTGGTTTTTGGAGTATTGGGCTCCACTGTTGAAATTGGTTAATGGCGTACTTATCAGCATGATGCTGTATCAAGTGTCCGTGAATATGAGAGATCTTGTATTTGCCATTGGCAATGAGGGAGTCCAGAAAGGACGGGCTGAAAGGGTTCTGGGGTCCTCTAGGACATGGCTGTAGGAATGAGCGAATTTGCAAGTAATGGAAGAAGTGGGAGATTGGAAGGGAAAATTCTTCCCTTAGGGCAGAGAATGGTTTTAATGAGGTAAAGTCTGGGGTGAAAAGCTGATGAATCATGATTAGCCCTTTATCTTTCCATGTACGATAAGCTCTTGAATCAAGGGAAGGGGGGAAGAGGGGGTTATTTAAAATGGGGAGATGTGATGAGTATGTAGGGGATACGTGTAGTATTTTCCTCATTTCTCTCCATGCCAGTATGGTGTCCCTGAGGAGTAAGTTATCTTTTATATGGGGGGGGAGGGAGCTCACCTTGGCATGTAGGGATGCGGGAAGGCTATAGGGTGAGGCTGCTTCCCTTTCCAAGGGAAAGTTGGAATAGGTGGATCTTTCCGTTATCCAGTCTAGGCAATTCCTTAGTAGGCATGCCAAATTGTAGAACCTCAAGTTAGGCAGACCCGCCCCTCCCTCGCCCTTCGGGAGACAAAGTTTTTTCAAGGCTATTCTTGCTCTTTTGCCCTTCCAGAGAAAAAGGGAGAACGCCGATTGGAGTTTTTGGATGTCTGAGTGTTTTAGTAACAACGGCAGCGTTTGCAGTGGGTATAGAATTCTGGTAAAGGAGATCATTTTGATTAAGTGGCATCTCCCAAAGAGCGAGAGGGGGAGGGACCGCCATGTTTCTAGTTCTTTTATGATTTTAGTTATGAGTGGTGTGTAATTGAGGGTATAGAGAGAGGAAGGTTCTCTTCCTATGTGGATGCCTAAGTATGTTATGTGATTTTTCGCCACTAAAAAGGGGGAGGATGATGTCCAGCGTTTTGCTTTGGCGGGATGTAATGGTAGCACTTCGCTCTTATCAAAGTTGATTTTCATGCCCGCGCACTCCTTAAAGTTATGCATGGTTTGGGTTAAGTACTCAAAATCCCTGGAGGGCTTAGAAGAAAAAAGAACTATGTCGTCCGCAAAAAGGGCGGAACGACATACTTCTTTTCCTATTGGGATTCCACTCATCCCTTGGCTCGCGTTGAGAATGCGAGAAAGTGGTTCTATGGCCAAATTGAAAAGGAGTGGTGATAGTGGGCATCCCTGGCGAGTACCTTTGGCAAGGGGAAATTCCGATGAGATAAAATTGGGGGTGACTATACGTGCCTTCGGCTTGGAGTACATTCCGCATATGAAGTCAAAGAAGGGGCCCTGGAATCCGAAGGCGGTCAAGGACATGTAGTGCCATTTAAAGCTAATGTTATCGAATGCTTTCTCGGCGTCAAGAGCTATGATTGCATAGTCCTTGTCTGGGTGTCGTTTTGCCTGATCTAATATGAGGAGTAGTTTTCGGAGGTTTAAGGTGGCTGATCTGCCTTGTACGAAGCCCGATTGTGCTGGGTGGATGATGGGGGGAAGGATATGAGCTAGTCGGTTTGCTATTATTTTTGAAAGGATTTTTGCATCGACGTTTATAAGTGAGATGGGTCTATATGATCCTGGTAATAACGGGTCTCTGTTCTTTTTAGCTATAAGCTTGATATAAGCGGACTGTCCCGTTGGAAGGTAGGGGCCCCCCTTCCAAATGTTGGTATAAACAAGGTGGAGGGTTTCGGGGATGAAGTTTATAGTCAATTTGTAAAAGTCTGCAGAAAGCCCGTCCGGGCCGGGTGCTTTGTTTTTGGCTAGGGATTTGATGGTATCTTGTATTTCTGGAAGGGAGATGGGTTCGTTGAGTGATTCCAGTTGGGCTTTAGATATTTTTGGGAGGTTGGCGGATTTTAAAAGGTCCGACGCTTTGTCGGCGTGGATCTGATCCCCCGCATAAAGATTTTTATAGTAGTTAGTTAATATGCGCTCTACTTGGGCTGGGGAGGTGTGTAAATTGCCTGCATGATCTCTCAGTGAGGGGATGTGGGTCGGGGAGTATTTGTTCGCAACCATGCGCGCTAGAAGTCTTCCTGCCTTGTTGCCGTGCTTATGGTACAAGAGCTTTGTGTGGAACTGCCTAGACAATTCCTGTTGAGAGGACCAGTGATCAAAGGATTGTTTCGCCCGTTGCCATGCTTGGATATTGGCTGTGGTGCGTGCCGCGTTTAGGCGGTTGTGTGCCTCTTTGAGTTCACGACTTGTTTTTTGGAGGTTGGTCGTGGTCGTTCTTTTAAAGTTAGTGGAAAATGCCATAATGCGGCCTCTGAGGAAGGCCTTTCCGGCTTCCCAGAAGAGGTTGGGGGAGTGGGTATGCTCGGCATTGGTGGAAGTATATTCCGACCATGCATCATGAAGTAACTTTTGGAGATCTTCGTTATCCGCTAGAAACGAGGGAAAGCGCCAGGGCGAGCCTGGTCCCCTGGGGATAAGGTTAGCAATTTTAACAGTGATGGGGGAATGGTCCGAAATTGCCATTTCTTCGATAGTAGATTGGGTTATCATGGAAAGGAGTGGGTGGGAGGCGAAGAAGTAGTCTATGCGTGAGAATGACTTGTGTGGGGGGGGGTAGTAGGTGTATTCTCTGTCAATGGGGTGGAGCATGCGCCATGTGTCAGTCAGGTGTAGGGAATTTGTTGCAGTGGCTAGGGGGGAGGAGGAATGAGAGGGTGGGGTGGATGGGTTCGAGGGTGGAGCTGAACGGTCCTCCGTGGGATGCATGACTGTGTTAAAGTCACCTCCAAGGAGGTGTAGGGGTTCAACTATTTGAAGGGCCCAGGTCGTCAGATCCTGAAAATAAGTCTGAGAAGGGGAATTATCAGCATATATATTGGAGATAGCTAAGTCCCTGCCCTGAAGAGTTAGGTGGAGCGTAATCCTACGTCCCACATTGTCCACTTCCGTTTTGCGGACGGAGTAGTCCAACTTTTTGTTCAAGAGAATGGCTACTCCAGCCTTCCTCCCCAAGGCCGGGGACCCATATACCTCTCCTACCCAAAGTTTGCAGAGCCTGGGAAGATCTTCTGTCCTTAAATGTGTTTCTTGTAGCAGGGCAACGTCTGCTCCAAGTCTTTTGAGGTGTCTGAGAATTTGCATTCTTTTTTGGGGGACCCTCAGTCCCTTCACATTCCATGATACCACTGTCAGGTTACTTTCTCGCCCTGGGGGGTCCATGGGTATGTGAGAAAGGGATTTAGATGTGGGGAAAGCCCCATATATGGCAGCTTGCTTTGAGAGCTTCCTGAATCAAGGGGTGGACACGGGTGAAGGCATGTTAGGCTAGAAGTGGGCCTAAACCATATTAGGTTGAACACACATCGAGTGAAAGCACCAGTTGTATCTAAAGTAAGGGACTTCACTTTTTTCCGCATAGAGGGGATTAATCAATCCTGCCGACTGCCGCCTCTGCCCGGAGGT
>BLSH010126841.1:203491-221485 GCA_018402905.1 Glandirana rugosa | reverse complement strand
GCGCGCGCGAGTGACACAAGCCCCCCCCGGTCCCTCGCCCACGCCGCCGAAACTAACGGCGGCCGATGGACGCTACGGGGGGGGCCTCACTTACTTGCCTCCAGGCACATACATTTGTGCCTGGAGGCGAGACACACTCCCCCTTCCCGACACTAGTGTCGGAAGGACATTCACTTCCGACACTGGTGAAGGGAAGGGGTCGATCCGTTCGGGGGTATGTCATTCTTGTGCGGGTCCCTTGTATCAATTGGTACACGGACCTCCGTTCATTCACTCCGGGGGGGGCATCGCAGGTAGCCGGCGGCAATCAAAGCCGCCGCACCCGCTCCCTGGCCCCCCCCGAACACAGTGAGCGCGCGCGCGCTCACTAGGCTCTGTATCGCGGCCGCCGTCGTATGACGGCGATTCGCGTTACAGAGCCACTTTGTCGCCGTCATTTGCCGATCAGCCGTCGGCAAGTGGTTAAGGACCGCCCACGCAGATATACTGTGGCAGGGCGGCCCTCCTGCGCAAAATCACGTACCTGTACGTGATTTCGTGCACAGGGTCTAGGGCACACGCCCGTGCCGCCAGCGACCCGCTCCCGCTGTGATTGGACACATCAGGTCCGGCGGATGCAATGTCCACCGGGACACACCGATCGTTGACAGGAGAGGCCTAAGTAAACAAGGCAGGCTGCCATTCTGTCTAAGCAGAAACACAGATCTCTCTCTTTCTCCAGTCATAGCATCCCCCACACAGATAGAAAGCACTCCCTAGGAACACACTTAACCCTTTGTCATTAGTATAGTGAGAGTGCATTTTTTTTAGCACTGATCACTGTATTGGTGTCACTGATCCCCAAAAAATGTCAGTGGCCGATATGTCCGCTGCAATGTTGCAGTCCTAGCCCGATCGCCGCCATTACTAGTAAAAAAAGAAAATTTCATAAACCTATCCCATAGTTTGTAGACGTTATAACTGTTGCGCAAACCAATCAATATACGCATATTGGAATTTTTTTTACCAAAAAAGCAGAATAAATATTGGCCTAAATTGCTGAATAAATTTGATTTTTGACATTTTTTATTGGGCATGTTTTATAGCAGAAAGTAAAAAATATATATTTTTTTCAAAGTTGTCGCTCTTTTTTTTTGTTTATAGTGCAAAAGATAAAAACCACAGAGGTGACCAAATACCACCAAAAGAAAGCTGTGTTATTTTGCTTTTTCATATTTATTTTTATGTTTTCAGTGTGGAGCTATTTTTTAGACCAAGATTGCTTACAGATTCAAATTGGACTGTGTATGGGACTTGTATTTAATCACTTCATATTCACCATGTGACATTTGGGACTTCATTTAGGACTTATTTTTATTTGCATTATTGTGTTTTCTTGTCTTATATCTACACTCACCGGCCACTTTATTAGGTACACCTCGCTAGTACCGGGTTGGACACCCTTTTGCCTTAATTCTTTGTGGCATAGATTTAACGAGGCGTTGGATTTGGATTTTGGTCCATATTGACATAATAGCATCACGCAGTTACTGCAGATTTGTCAGCTTAACCTCCGTGATGAGATTCAGAGATGATATTCTGCATACCTTGCTTGTAACAAGTGGTTATTTGAGTTACTGTTGCCTTTCTATCATCTCGATCCAGTAAGCCCATTCTCCTCTGATCTCTGACATCCACACAACTGTCGTTCACTGGATATTTTCTCTTTTTCAGACCATTCTCTGCAAGATAGTTGTGTCTGAAAATCCCAGTAGACCATCCCACAACAATGTCACTTAAATCCCATTTCTTCCCCATTCTGATGCTCAGTTTGAACTTCCACAAGTCATCTTCACCACGACTAGATGCTTAAATGCATTGAGTTACTGCCATGTGATTGGCTGATTGGCAATTTGTGTTACCAAGCAATTGAACTGGTGTACCTAATAAAGTGGCCGGTGATTGTATTTTCACGTTTGTAGTGTGGAGCGCTTCACTTTTATTTGATTGATTGGTTATTTATGTGTATAGTGATTACATGTATAGGTGGTAGCAACTCTACTTATCGCTTTATGGTGTGGTATATTTTCTGTGTTTTGTGATATTTATAAGTGCAGGGATGTTTATTATTTATTTTACCCTGATTGCATACCGGTGATAAAAACACCAGACTAGTACAGTACTGTATATGCCAGTCCACTGCCAGTGTCCTGATCACCACCACACCAGTGTCTGCGTCAGCAGAGCCAGTGTAACCTGATCACTGGCCAGAATCAGTGCCCCGAATGCCATGTCCGAAAAAAGGTTCACAAGTGAAAGAGGCTTTTAAGATTCTGAGCAGTGGCGGCTGGTGCTCCATCGGTCGCGGAGAGGCATACGAACCTTATCCCCCCCTCCGTTGCTTCAGCCCCCACCGCACACTATCCACGTCGCCAGCTCACTCACCGTGTGCTGACAGGTGGAGACGGCAGCATTTTTATCCCTCAGTCTCCTCCGTGTCCTGCTCCGTCGGTCGGGCCTCCAATTCTCCTCGGCCGTACGTATCCTCCCTCCTCCTCCTCCTTCCTCCTCATAGGCCAATAGGATGGCTTCTCCTTTCGGCCAATCGGGAAATGGGTCTCACAACCCGCTTCCTGATTGGTTGGGAGGAGGATCAGTGTGAGAATAGAGAATATTCATTCACTATTCTCACACAACTGGATGAGCTCGGAGCACAGTGCTCTGCGCCCCAAGCCCACCTTTTTTTGAAGCCTATTAGAGCCTCTGGCTCTAATCACATGCTTCAAAAAACACACTTCCCCATTGCAATCCATGCATCCGGCGCCCCGCATGTAGATTAGGGGGCCGGTGCATGGATAGGGGGGCGGCACCTGTGCGCCCCTAATGGATGGGCCACCACTGATTCTGAGCATGATAGATGACAGATGAAAGTAGCAGAGAGGAGCTCTCACTGTCGGATTCAAATTCTGAATATCAACCTATGGAGAGCAGAGGTTCAGTAACTGCCTCAGATCCAGAAGATGAAAGGGTCCCTACTAAAAGAATGAGGTGTAGGGAGAGCAGCGGGCAAGCACCAGGAGGGTAGTATATCCTGTTGAAGTAGTGAGCACCAGCAGCACTGTACATCTGGGTGAAAGTACAAGTAGTGATTTATCATATCAGAAATGAAGGGCTAAAGCCCATATTAGTGTCTCAGAGAAACTCCTAAATCCTTTATGGCTTCATTCTAATTCAGCTGCACCTATCATCCCCCATTTACAGCGCAATCAGGCATTCAGGCAGGAACCAAAAATATTTACAACCCTTTTTTTTGCTTATTTGTTTTTTACCAATGATTTATTCAATTCAATCGTGGACCCATGTAATCTTTGCTCAGTAGCACAGCACCAATAATCCTTATTTCATTTATGCCCACCCATTTGAGTGGAAGCCCACTCACAGCTGAAGAATTTAAAATCTTTATTGTCCTTACCATAAAAATACTCACAAAAAAATGAACTGCAGTTCTATTAGTCAACACATCCCATTTACTTTATGCCATTGTATTCCCCCAGGACATGCTTTAAAATAAATATGAGATTCCTGCTTTTTAAGGACAATTCCCTGTGCCCTCTCTGAAGTCACCCCCAAACACGGCAAGCTTTACAAAATTAGGGCACATCAATTATTTTTCCAAAATTTGTACTCCTGATAAACATATCTGCATTAACGAGTCCTTCATCCATTCTACAGGCAAGCTGGCTATCAAACAATATAACCCTAGTAAATGCGCCAGATATGAGGTGAAGTTATATACCACAGGGCACACATTTGACTTCATATTTTTGAATGGATAGACAACCACCTGGAGCCCTTGGATGTCCAACTTATATGGGTGGCAGAGAACAAATTATGTGGAACTTTATGTCACCCCTATTCCATCAGGGGTACCTCCTCTATGTAGACACATTTTATATCAGCCTGCCACTTCCGACACATTTATCTGCAGCAAATTCTAGCTTGTGGTACAATACAAGTGAATTGTAATGGCTTTCCACAGAGACTGGTGACCAGAAAGCTGTCAGCAAGTTTGTGGAATGAGGAGGATAAGCATGGTTTGTTCTTTCTTTCATCCACAAAGACACTTCAGTAGGAATCCAAAGACGGCATGGTCTGGTGCAAAAAATGCACTGCCTACACAACTACAATCAATTCATGGGAGTTGTAGATTATAATGACCAAATGATGATGCCAAACCAGAACATCCATTCACTGGTATAAAAAAGTTACCATCTACCTATTCTCATTGGCCATTTACAACTCCTATGTCACCTACAGGTAGACATGACTCCTTCCTAAAATACCAAGAAGAAGTTATAAAACCCCTTTTTACCAGCATGGCCCTGCCCATGAAAACCAGGCTGCATTAAGGACATTTCCCTGATATTATCCCTTCTACTGCAGCAGGCTGAAGACCCCCAAAAACTGTTGTATATGCACCAAAGATGGAGTAAGGCATGAAACACGTTGCCACCATCCCCACCGTCCCTCACAATATGGCCTCTGCATAGTAGACCGCTTCTGTCATTACCATAGCTTACTGACTAACTGCATTTTACCTTTACCTGATGTCCTGTGTACTGACTATTTTCCTGTTTTCTCAACCACATTTCTGCCTGCTCCCTGGACCAACCATCACCTACGTACTGATCATGGTTCTACTTGCCTCATAAATTGAGCCTGGCCTATTTATTGACCATGTTGCTGCCTGCCACCTGGACTGATCCTTTGGCTATTTGCTGACCATATCTCTGTCTGTTGCCTTTACTGACCCTGGCCTGTTTATCGAGAATGTTTCTGTCTGCTGCCTTTTCCCAATCTTTTGACTGTTTGCTGACCACTTCTCTGCCTGCCACCAGTACTGACCCATATACATGTTCCACTGACTACACCGCGAGACACCAGTCCCACCCATCCTCTGCAGACAACTGCACTACTGTAATTACAGGTACTCATTTGTTCACACTTTAGTCAGCTTCCTGTACTTCCTGGCCTGTGAATGGGGATTGCTGCAAGTGAAGCTACACTAATCTATATTCATTGTCCACTTATACAGAGGTGACCATTACGGTACATTTTCTATACAGCGTTGGTTGATTTTTGTGATAAACACGATGCAATGTAAAGTAAATAATCAGTGCAAACATTGAAAAAGTCTCACACATGTGGTATCTATATACTCTGGAGAAATAACAGAACGTGTTTTAGGGTGTAATTCTGAATATACCTATGTTGTGTGTTAGAAATATCTTTTTTAATGACAACTTTGTGTACAAATGTACAATTTAATTTTTTTATCGCAGTTCCCAAATACTTGTGGCAAAAAAATTAAGTCTGCAAAACACTCTCCATGCCTCTTAGAAAATACCTTGTGGTATTTACTATTCAAAATGTGGTAACTTTGTGTGTTGCACTGCCCTGGTGTACCAAGGCCTCCAAAAGTGTGAAAGGTAGTCAGGAAAATAAATGTTTAGATGACACTAGAAAGCCTTAAAAGAGAAGAATGGGTTTCCTTATTATACTTACCTAGGTGGATGCATCGGTCTGATGCTGCATATGTCCCCTGGCGCCTTTGCACTGAAAACTGAGCGATCAAACATCGCTGATTGAGCAGGGAGCTGCAGACTCTCATTCACAGCTCTCTGCTCATCTCCCTCTGCGCTCATTGGAGCGCTGAGCTGTGGAGGGGGCTCACTGGGAGGCTGAGGTAGGTGTCAATCCAGGCACCTGGTGGTTCCAGACTCTGTGGTTGGGATGATGCGGTGCCTACACTGACATTGGTGACGTCAGCAGAGAGCGGACTTCAGTCTGCTCTCTGCTGAAACCGGGTCACAGGAGTACAAAACGAATTGCACTCCTGTGATCCATAGGAGAAGCCCAGCCAAACGAGCTTTGGCTGGACTTCTCCGTTAAGGTTTTCCTTGTGCTCCTTGAATGTTGGGCCTCTCTATGTAGCTAGACTACAAAAAAGTCTCACACATGTGGTATCCCCCTACTTGGGACAAATAGGATGTGTTTTGGGTTGTAATTTCTAAGTATGACCATGCTGTGCGTGAGATTCTTCCAAAGAATTTTGGGTAAAAGTTACAACTTCAAAGAACTTACCATACCTCTTACTAAACACCTTAGACAGTCTATTTTGCAAAAGGGGGTCATTTTGGGAAAGTTTGTACTGACCTTGCATTTTAGGGCCTCAAGAAATGGGACAGGCAGTCAGAACATCAGGATTGATCAATTTTCAAATATACAGTACCTTGAAAAAGTATTTATACCCCTAAAAATTTTCCACATTTTGTCATGTTACAACCAAAAACGTAAATGTATATTATTGTGATTTTATGTGATAGACCAACAAAAACTGGCACATAATTGTGAAGTGGAAGGAAAATGATAAATGGTTTTCAAATTTTTTTTACAAATAAATATCTGAAAAGTGTGATGTGTATTTGTATTCAGCCCCCTTTACTCTGATACCCTTAACGAAAATCTAGTAACCAATTGTCTTCAGAAGTCACCTAATCAATAAATAGAGTACACCTATGTATAGTTGAGCGAACCTGAACTGTAAAGTTCAGGTCTGTACCGAACTTTGGGGTGCCCGTGACCCGGACCCGGACATTTGAAAAAAAGTTTGGGTTCGGGTTCTGGTTACGGGTATTTGATCACACATGTTGAATAGCTGCAGGGCAGCCAATCAACAAGCGTTTCACTGGTTTGCCCTTAGAAGCCATCACAGCCATGCCTACTAATGGCATGGCTGTGATTGGCCAGTGCATCGTGTGACCCAGCCTCTTTATAAGCTGGAGTCACTTAGTGCTGCATGTCACATGCTCTCTGGCTAGTGTAGGGAGAGGATGCTGCCGGCGCTGTGAGGGACAAATTGCAGATATAATAACATCTCATCCTGCATTACAGAACGAACTGATTGTGGACTAGGTAGAGATTACTATTACTACTACTTTTGGGGACAGATTGCAGATCTAATAACATCTCATCCTGCATTACAGAACGATCTGACTGGACTAGGTAGAGTCTACTGCGTGGAGGGACAGATTATTGTTCTAAAATCATCTTCTAGTTCTATAGGGTCAGGTTCCTGCTGTTGCTGTAAGGGACAGATTATTGTTCTAAAATCATTTTACTTCCTTTTGCAGCCCTCTAGACTTTTTTACAGTTATTTTTGTGCCAAAAAGTTCGGGTCCCCATTGACTTAAATAGGGTTCGGGGTCAAGTTTGGTACCAAACCCAAACTTTTTCGCGAAGTTCGGCCTAAACCACCGAACCCGAACATCCAGTTGTTCACTCAACTCTACACCTGTGTGTAATTTAATCTCAGTATAAATGCAGCTGTTCTGTGAAGCCTTCAGAGGTTTGTTAGATGACCTTAGTGAACAAACAGCATTGCGAAGGCCAAGGAACACACCAGACATGTCATGGATATAATTATGGAGAAGTTTAAAGCAGGGTTAGGTTATAAAAAAATATCCCAAGCTTTGAACATCTCAAGAAGCACTGTTCAATCCATCATCCAAAAATAGAAACAGTATGGCACAACTGCAAACCTACTGAGACATGGCTGTCCACCTAAACTGAAAGGCCAGGCAAGGAGATCATAAATAAAGCAGCCAAGAGGCCCATGGTAACTATGGAGGAGCTGCAGAGATCCACAGTTTAAATGGGAGAATCTGTCCTCAGGACAACTTTTATTCATGCACTCCACAAATCTGGCCTTTTTGGAAAAGTGGCAAGAAGAAAGCCATTGTTGAAAGAAAGCCATAAGAAGTCCCATTTGCCGTTTGCAAGAAACCATGTGGGAGACACAGCAAACATGTGGAAGAAGGTGATCTGGTCAGATGAGACCAAAATTAAACGTTTTGGCCTAAAAGCAAAATGCTATGTGTGGAGTAAAACTAACACTGCACATCACCCTGAACACACCATCCCTACCGTTTAACATGGTGGTGGCAGCATCATGTTGTGGGGATGCTTTTCTTCAGCAGGGACATTGAAGCTGGCCAGAGCTGATAGGAATATGGATGGAGCCAAATACAGGGCAATCTTAGAAGAAAACCTGGGGTGAAGGTTCACCTTCCAGCAGAACAACGACCCTAAACATGCAGCCAGAGCTACAATGGAATGGTTTAGATCAAAGCATATTCATGTGTTAGAATGGCCCAGTCAAAGTCCAGAACTAAATTTAATTGAGAATCTGTGGCAAGACCTAAAAATAGCTGTTGACAAACACTCTCCATCCAATCTGATGGAGCTTGAGCTATTTTACAAAGAAGAATGCCCAAAAATTATACTCTCTAGATGTGCAAAGCTGGCAGAGATATCTCTGAAAGGACTTGCAGCTGTAATTGCAGAGAAAGGTGGTTCTACAAAGTATTGACTCAGGGGGGCTGAATAAAAATGCATGCCACACTTTTCACATATTTATTTGAAATTGAAAACTATTTATCATTTTCCTTCCACTTCACAATTACGTACCACTTTGTGTTGGTCTATCACAAAAAATCCCAATAAAAGACATTTATGTTTTTGGTTGTAACATGGCAAAAATGTGGAAAATTTCAAGGGGTTTGAATACTTTTTCAAGGCACTGTACATATAATTTGTAGACTCTATAACATTCATACAGACTAAATAATACTCACCCTTTTTTCAGCAAAGAAATGTGTCAGAATATATTCTGACCAAAATGTATTAAGAAAGACTTATTATTATTTATTTACAAAGTTTTATAACAGAAACTAAGAAAAACATTTTTTCCAAAATTCTCAGTCATTTTTTTCATTTATATATTAAAAAAACAGTGGTGAATAAATACCACCAAAAGAAAGCTCTGTCTCAAAAAAAAAAGATATAAAATTCACTTTTGCATGGCTGAGTAATTTTCATTCAAAGTGTGAAAGAACCGAAGACTGAAAAATGGCCTTGACTGGAAGGGGATGAAGCAGTCCATTCTTCAAGTGCTTGAATTAAAATTATGTAGTGCCACCCCCGAAGGAGCTGCTTGGTAATTTCGGTTTCTCTGTTCTGTGCCTTGATGTCAAAAATAACCTCAATCCCTCTAAAACACATGATTGAATAAATATCACTGCAAGCACATATAAACTCAAATACAAATACATTTTAACATGGCTGTGGGTTGCTACCAGAAAATAGACACACACTTGTTTAGAGATAAATGCAGTTAATCTATTGGTATGAGTTTAGTATAAATAGCAGTAGAACGTAAATGAGCACACAGCGGGCAAATTTGAACACAGTCTGCTAGAAAGATTTATAACTATGCCAAAGTGACTAAGATCAGATTCTATACCAAAAACAAATCAATATGGATATTAGCAAATCGGCAATGAACAATGTATATAAAGGTTGAGTGCAGTATGAGAGATACTGCAACTACTCTGTTTCAGGGAGCACTGTAAGAGATTGGCTGGAGTATGGTGCAGCATCTTCTAAGAGGTACCTCTTAACTAAGCTAAGGGGACAAAAGTTCTCTGGGTAGCAAATGGTAGGGGGCAGTCTTTAGTTCTGATTCATCAGCCTGCTAAACCCTGGGGCCCAGTAACCATTGGCGCGCTTTAAGGCAGCACTAGAGCTATAATGCAGCTGATTAGGTAGTTCTTAATGGCTCAGTCACTAGTGGCAGTAGAAAATAGTGGCTACAAGGCCCTCTAATTAGACTTAGCAGCACAGCAGTAGTGGTCCCTCTGGTCAGGTGCCGCTCACTCAGGGTTGCCCGTGGATGACTCTGTTAAGCAGCACAGCAGGTCTGTATCCAGGCAGTAGCACCGTCCCTTCACACTCAAATCATGCTCTGTACTCTCTAGTTATCCCATACATGCTAATTGGCTTCACTGGCAGACACACTCTCTCTCTCTCTCTTGGATGGAACCCTACAGTACGGTCCTCTCAATAGCTCTCCCCATTAGGGATGGGCCCAATGGACCCCTGTTCGGTTTGCACCAGAACTTTCAAACAGGCAGTCCAAGGCAGCACCCAGCTTTAATGATAATATATATATATATACAGTATCTCACAAAAGTGAGCATACCCCTCACATTTTTGTACATATTAAATATCTTTTCATGTGACAACACTGAAGAAATGCCACTTTGCTACAATGTAAAGTAGTGCGTGTACAGCTTGTATAACAGTGTAAATTTGCTTTCCCCTCAGAATAACTCAACGCACAGCCATTAATGTCTAAACCGCTGGCAACAAAACTGAGTACACCCCTAAGTGAAATTGTCCAAATTGGGCACAAAGTGTCAATATTTTGTGTGGCCACCATTATTTTCCAGCACTGCCTTAACCCTCTTGGGCATGGAGTTCACCAGAGCTTCACAGGTTGCCACTGGAATCCTCTTTCACTCCTTCATGATGACATCACAGAGCTGGTGGATGTTAGAGACCTTGCGTTCCTCCACCTTCCGTTTGAGGATACCCCACAGATGCTCAATAGGGTTTGGGGTCGTTATCATGTTTGAATACTGCCTTCGGAGAGTGGGCCGCAGGGCAGTATTCAAACATGATAACACAACTTCAAGATGACCACTGCCTTGCTAAAAGAAGCTGAGGGTAAAGATGATGGACTAGCTAAACATGTCTCCAGACCTAAACTCTAATGAGCATCTGTGGGGTATCCTCAAACGGAAGGTGGAAGAATGCAAGGTCTCTTTGGGGATCATGCTCTGCTTCAGTATGTCAAAGTACATGTTGGCATTCATGGTTCCCTCAATGAACTGTAGCTCATCAGTGCCGGCAGCTCCATAATGTCATCATAGAGGAGTGGAAGAGGACTCCAGTGGCAACCTGTGAAGCTCTGGTGAACTCCATGCCCAATAGGGTTAAGGCAGTGCTGGAAAGTAATGGTGGCTAGAGTTGAGCGGACACCTGGATGTTCGGGTTCGTCGGGTTCGGCCGAACTTCGCGAAAAAGTTTGAGTTCGGTAGCGAACTTGACCCCGGACCCCGAACCTCATTGAAGTCAATGGAGACCCGAACTTTTGGGCACAAAAATGGCTGTAAAAAAGTCCTGGAAAGGGCTAAAGGGCTGCAAAATGAAGCAAAATTGGGGTAAGAGTAGGACAAGTGCCCTGCAAACAAATGTGGATAGGGAAATAACTTAAAATCACATAAAAAAAATAAAAATGGGAGGAGGAGGTGGATGTGGAGTAGGAGCCTAGAGGTTGAGTAGGCCGTGACCGTGGTGGTGTAGGTGGAAGTGGCGGTGGAGGAGAAGGAGGTAGCCAACACTGTTTTTTGTTTGTTTGGTTTTTTCCTAATTGGGGTAGCCCCCTAAAATATTGAGAAAAAAAACAAGTATACCAATGGCTGTGTGAGGCCGGTCTAAATGTCTATTCTGCACAAGGTACAGACAAGTCTTGTGGGATCCATGCCTGGTTCATTTTAATAAACGTTAGCTTGTCCATGTTGGCTGTGCACAGGCGGCTGCGCTTGTCTGTGATAACGCCCCCTGCCATGCTAAACACACGTTCAGACAATACACTGGCTGCAGGGCAGGCCAGCACCTCCAAGGTATAAAGGGAAAGCTCAGGCCATGTGCCCAATTTGGAGACCCAGAAGTTGAATGGGGCAGACCCATCAGTCAGTACATTTAGGCGTGTGCACACATACTGTTTCACCATGTTGCTGAAATGCTGCCTCCTGCTAAGACGTTGCCTATCAGCTAGTGGTGCCGTTTGTTGTGGCGTGCTGCTGACATATCCGGGAAGTTTTTTAGAAAATTCTGCACCACCAAATTCACCACATGCGCCAGGCAAGGGATATGCGTCAAACCGGCTAGGCCCAGAGCTGCTACGAGATTTTGCCCATTATCACACACCACCAGCCCGGGCTTGAGGCTCAGTGGCAACAACTACTCATCGGTCTGTTGTTCAATGCCCATCCACAGCTGCTGCGCAGTGTGGGGTTTATCCCCCAAACATATCAGTTTTAAAACAGCCTGCTGTCGTTTCCCCCTGGATGTGCTGAAGTTGGTGGTGAAGGTGTTACGCTGAGCAGATGAGGAGGTGGTAGAGGAGGAGGAAGCGCAGTAGGAGGAGGAGGCAACAGGAGCCAAAGAGAAATGCAATCCTCGGTGGTGGAAGGACATGCGCCCAATGGCTAGCCACCTCAGGCCCACCTGCCACTACATTTGCCCAGTGTGCAGTTAGCGAGATATAGCATCCCTGCCCGTGCTAACTGGTCCACGTATCAGTGGTTATGTGGACTTTGCCACAGATGTGCAGTGCACACTTTATCTCGTCCTCGACTTGTTTGTGCAGTGGCACAAACAAGTCGAGGCTGGAAAAGTAGTGGCGGCTGGGAACCACGTACTGTGGGACAGCCACCGCCATCAGGTTTTTAAAACTGTCCGTATCCACCAGACGGAATGGCAGCATTTCAAAGGCCAGGAATTTGAAATGCTGGCATTAGGGGCCAGGGATCGCGGGTGGGTGGGGGGATACTTCCTCTTTCTCTCCAGTGTTTGGGAGATGGAGAGCTGTAAGCTTCCATGGGACCGTGTGGAAATGCTTGGGGACGGTGGCGGACACGGTGGCGTTGCTGTCATATCGTCTGTTTGCTGGGTGGCAGGTGACTCTGGCACTGTAGAGGTGGAGGAAGAGGCCGAGGCAGCAGCAGGAGAGGAAGCAGGAGGAGGCCGAGACCTTTCTTGGATTTTGAGGTACTTATTCCACTGCAGCTTGTGCTTTGAATTTAGATGCCTGGTCATGCAGGTTGTGCTCAGGTTTATAACATTTATGCCTCGCTTCAGGCTCTCATTACACAGCGTGCAAACCACTAGTGTCTTGTCGCCAGCACATTGTCTGAAAAACTGCCATGCTGGAGAATGCCTTTGAGCTGCCTTTGGTGTGCTAGGTCCCTGGGTGCGGTGGCTAGTAGCAGGCATACTGTCTAGGGGACGCTCGCTCTGCTTTTGCAACCTGCTTCATCTTTTGCTGTGCTGGTGCCTCTGTGCGACCACCACCTCTTCCTCCAAACTGCACACATCACTCGCATGACCTTCATTCCATGTGGGGTCTAGGACCTCATCATCCTCCTCCACATCATCTTCCACCCACCCTTCACCACTGTCCTCCTTGTCAGTCTGCACACTGTGGAAAGCCACATCAGTTGGCACCTGTGTTTCGTCATCATCAGAGATGTGCTGCGCTGATGTTTCCATCCTGCAACAGAAGTGGTTGGGCATCGGTGCACTCAATGTCTTCCACTTCTGGGGCAGGGCTATGTGGATGGCCCATGGAAAGCACACCAGGAGAGTCATCTAAAAGCATAAGAGGCTGTTGCATGACTTGGGGCTCAGACTGATTGGCTGATTTACAAGGGGCTGAGGTGAAAGACAGATGGCCATGGGGTTCAGGTGTCAACTCTGAGCTTTCTTCAAGGATGGGAGACAATGTGAAGGAACTGGAGGCATTGTCAGCCACCCAAACTACTATCGCCTGTACTTGTTCTGGCCTCACCATTCGTTGAACGGCATTCGGGCCTACCATATAACATTGAAGGTTCTGTCGGCTACTCGCACCTGAAGAAGGTGTTTCACTTGTGCGTGTAGCTGGCACAAATCAACCACGTGCTCTCCTTGCAACAGGAGCTTCACCAACACCAGCAGCACCAGCAGCACCACCACCACGTCCCTTATTTGACGCTCTTCTCATTCTGGCCGCAAATGTACTTTGTAGCACTATTTATTAATACAAAAAAAAAGAATAATAAATTCTTCTTTTTTTTTTTTGGAAAACAGCAACGTAGACACACGTTTTATTTTTGTGCAAGAAATGCACCACTCACACCAGCAGCAGGAACCTCTCCCTACACCAGTATGATATGATTTTGCAAACAATAATCTGTCCCTCACAGGAGCAGCAGGAACCTCTCCCTTTAGCACTATGATGAGATGATTTTAGAACAATAATCTGTCCCACACAGCACCAGCAGGAACCTCTCCCTATAGCACTAGGAGATGACTTTAGAACAATAATCTGTCCCTCACAGGAGCAGCAGGAACCTCTCCCTGTAGCACCATGATGAAATGATTTTAGAACAATAACCTGTCCCTCACAGCACCAGCAGGAACCTCTCCCTATAGCACTAGTAGATGATTTTAGAACAATAATCTGTCCCTCACAGCACCAGTAAACTGTACCTAGTCCAGTATCAGATGGTTTTAGAACGCTAAGCTTTCCCCTCCAAGAACTGCCAGGAACCTGTCTGTAATGCAGGATGAGATGATATTAGATCGCTAATCTATCCCTCACAGCACTAGTAAACTTTACCTAGTCCAGTATCAGATGGTTTTAGAGCGCTAAGCTTTCCCCTCACAGCACCGCCAGGAATCTGTCTGTAATACAGGATGAGATGATATTAGATCGGTAATCTATCCCTCACAGCGTCGGCAGTATGCTCTCCCTACACTAGCCTGAGATGATGTGACATGCAGCATACGTGACTCCAGCTCATATAGAGGCTGGGTCACATGATGCACTAGCCTATCACAGCCATGCCATTAGTAGGCATGGCTGTGATGGCTTCTAAGGGCAAACGAGTGAAACGCTTGTTGATTGGCTGCCCTGCAGCTATTCAATAGGCGCCAAAAATAGCCTGGGTCACATGATGCACTGGCCAATCACAGCCATGCCATTAGTAGGCATGGCTGTGATGGTTTCTAAGGGCAAACGAGTAAAACGTTTGTTGATTGGCTGCCCTTCAGATATAGAAAAGGCGCAAAAAATACCCGAATACCGAACCCAAACCCAAACTTTTTTTCAAATGTCTGGGTTCGTGTACAGGGCACGAACACCCCAAAGTCCGGTACGGACCCGAACTTTACAGTCCGGGTTCGCTCAACTCCAATGGTGGCCACACAAAATATTGACACTCTGGGCCCAATTTGGACATTTTCACTTAGGGATGTACTCACTTTTGTTGCCAGCGGTTTAGACAGTAATGGCTGTGCGTTGAGTTATTTTGAGGGAACAGGAAATTTACACTGTTATACAAGCTGTACACTCACTACTTTGCATTGTACAAAGTGTCGTTTCTTCAGCGTTGTCACATGAAAAGATATAATAAAATATTACAAAAATGTGAGGGGTGTACTCACTTTGTGAGATACTGTATATATATTAAATCATATAAGTGCAAAAAAAGTGATAGTCAGAGCCAGAACAATGGGTGGGCAAGAGGAACGACTGCCTCAGGTGCAGTAGTTTTATTGTGGGTGAAGGGGCACCCCCACAAGTTCTTTCTGCCACAAGGCTGACAGGTGTAATGAAAGCAGCTTCACTTCTCCTGTCAGCTAAGTCCTGGAAGCGGTAAGGAAGAGAGAGCTGGAAGGAGATGTGGGCTGTGTTCTCTCCCACCCACCTCCTCATTTGTGTTAGTGCAGCATTCCAGGATTATCAAGCCTGTCACCAGTAGCTGTATGGAAAAGATACAGGAACGCTGCACTGGTTAGAAGGAGGAGCTGGAGGGGAAGAAAGAACACATCCACAGATGAGTGCTAAATGTAGCCAGGAGAGGAAGAGAGAGTGTTCTACCCAAATGCCAAACTCCGTAGAATGCCAAACTTGCATCACTTCCGGTTATTTAAACCATGTTTACTTCCTAATTCTGACAAATTTCTGTTTGTAGAAAACACCGGCAATGGACTACAGTCCATTACCGGGAAATGTTGCTGTGTTAGGAACACAGCGGCTAACGGGACAAACTTGTCCCCACTTGGGTGGCGGCCATTTTCTTGGTTAGTATCTGAGTGGAGTATAAATCTTCACTCATATACCATGCACCAGACTGTAGTCTGTTGCCGCTGTTTTTTTAAAACATCAATTGTTAAACATAAACAGAAATTCGTCATAATTAGGAAGTTATTGTTTTTAAAGCAACTGGAAGTGATGCGGGTTTGGCATTCTGCGGAGTTTGGCATTTGGACAGTACAGAGAGCCAGGAGGATACAGGGGTGGAGTTCTCTCTCCCTCCAGTTCCTGCAGTGCAGTGTTCCTGTATTGTTGTATACATGCTGTGTAACAGCCGTTGGCTCCTAATGCAGGAGTGCTATCAGATTGGCACGTTGCTCAGTTTTCTTACCCGCATCTTTCTCCTGTCATTTTAAAGGCCTTGGCTATGTTCAGCCCACACTGCTCCTGTGCCAGCAGCAGAAATTGTAGGTAGGGGGCAGGTAAGTAAACCCTGCAATATCCCGATCTGTCAGTGCAACTGTACTAAAAGCTACCAGCACTGAATGGCTTTGATTTTTATCTTCAGACTCATTTATTATTTAGAAAGGATTTCAAGGTAAACAAAGCTATTTATTTGAATGTACAAAAGTAAAGTAAGGACAATGGTGGTTCACCACTGTACTCACTTCATAGATCAGAACTCTAAATGGATTTGCTAACAAACAAACTAATTCATGAATGTAAAAATAATTATAAACATAGAAAAATAATAATAATATAACTTTTATGACTTTTTTTTTTAAGTAATCTTTATTTTCCAATTTAAAACATATACAGGAAAACATTGGGGAATAAGCATGAAGATATACAGTCTCGCAGTCTATTTGTTGTTACTTCATTTGCAAAGCCATTGGAGACAATAATAGGCATCTCGGGTGAACCTTAGGCTGTATGGCTGAGGAGGGGGTTCAAGGTGCCCAGCGGCGTCCCAACGTCCGCAGCACATTTGCCGGGGCGTAATGTTCCTATGCGGCTGTGTCCTTAAGCCGTCACCTCCCTGCGGGGAAGGGGGGCTCAAGTGGCCTCCTGCATACCTTCTCCGCCAGGTAGGTTGCCCTAGGCTGACTGACTCGAGACCACAGCATCTTCGGGTGTCCCCCCCCTTGCCACCAGGGGGGAGAACCACCTCACATCAAGGGGATCCGGGGCTACCTCCAACCCCTCTGCCCTGTGCCATTCCATTGTTATTCCAAAAAGCCTCTACATTCCCAAGTATCTTTAATGCGAAACTGTATGCATATCTGCGAATTTTTCACTTAAATTTTCAAAAAAAAAAAGAAAAACAAAAAAGAAAAGGGGTAGAGGGGGAAAAATATAACCAAGGAAACCATATAGTGGAATTAGAGAGAAAGGAAAAAGGGAAAGTCGAAAGAAGAGAAGTATGAGGTAGGTGAAGAGAAGGTTGGGGGGGGGGTTGTCTGGGAGTTACACCCTGTGTGCTAATAATTGCTTCAACTTCTTTAAGACCCAGGAGATGGGAGTTTTGAAGTGAGGCATCTCACGCATGAACGGGGTCTGTGCTCTTACCCTGCCGTAGGGAGGGTTCCGCTAGCTCTAAAAGTGCTATGTCTAGGCTCGGTGTTACCTCTGTGTCCCCCCTAGTGTTGTTCTGCCACTGTTCCCAAATCAGAGCGCATCTTTCGCCCCTACCGTTACAGGTAGCTACCCATTCTTCGGCTCCCTTTATCTCCTCCACCTTTTTTTTCCACTCCTCAAGGGTAGGTGACCGAGATTGCTTCCAGAAGAGTGGAATCAGCCATTTAGCTGCATTGAGAAGGTGTGGCAGTATTGAGTTCTTGTATCGACGTACCGCCATCGGAGGGACATTGAGGAGGAAGTGAATCGGGGAGAACGGGAGTTCTACGTCCAGTACCGTGGTTATGTATGAGTGGACCTCCCTCCAGAAAGATTGTATTGTGGGACACGATTTACCGACTAAGGTGAGAAGACCTTCGTTAGAGCCAGTGGATGGGAACTCCTCACCTTTTTTTTCCACCTCCTCTATTTCCCTCGGCTTCTTACCCATCGATGGACATTGCCATCCCCGCTTTCTACGCGAGACTAAACCCTTGTCACCGTCTTGTTGTGATCCCCCCTGTGTCTCCATTGTGGCTCGGATCTGTATCGTGAAAATCTCGATCGCCTTGGGAGGGATGCCGTCCCATTCTCGTGTCTGGGGCAAGTACGCACTCTACGGAGTGAAG
>BLSH010126841.1:174513-194405 GCA_018402905.1 Glandirana rugosa | reverse complement strand
AGGGTAGGGGAGGCGTCGGAGACTGGAGAGGGTAGGGGAGGTGTCGGAGACTGGAGAGGACAGGGGAGGCGTCGGAGACTGGAGAGGGAAGGGGAAACGTCGGAGACTGGAGAAGGCAGGGGAGACGTCAGAGACTTGAGACGTCGGAGACTGAAGAGGGCAGGGTAGGCGTCGGAGACTGGAGATGACAGGGGAGGTGTCGGAGTATGGAGAGGGTAGGGGAGACGTCGGAGACTGGAGAGGGCAGGGGAGACGTCGGAGACTGGAGGTGTCGGAGACTGGAGAGGTCACGGTAGAAGGTCGGAGACTAGAGAGGACATGGTAGGAGGTCGGAGACTGGAGAGGACATGGTAGTCAGAGGCTGCGGAGGGGACAGGAGAGGTCAGAGGCTGTGGAGGGGATGGGAGAGGTCAGAGGCTGCGGAGGGGATGGGAGAGGTCAGAGGCTGCGAAGGGGACGAGAGAGGTAAGAGGCTGAGGAGGGGACAGGAGAGGTCAGAGGCTGTGGAGGGGATGGGAGAAGTCAGAGGCTGCAGAGGTCAGAGGCTGCAGAGGGGACGGAAAAAGTCAGAGGCTGAAGAGGTCAGAGGCTGTGGGGGGGACGGGAGAGATCAGAGGCTGCAGAGGGAATGGGAGAAGTCAGAGCCTGCAGAGATCAGAGGCTGCGGAGGGGATGGGAGAAGTCAGAGGCTGCAGAGATCAGAGGCTGTGGAGGGGACAGGAGAGATCAGAGGCTGTGGAGGGGACAGGAGAAGTTAGAGGCTATGAAGGTCAGAGGCTGCAGAGGGAACAGGAGAGGTCAGAGGCTGTGGAGGGGACAGGAGAGATCAGAGGCTGCAGAGGGGACGGGAGAAGTAAGTGGCTGCAGAGGTCAGAGGCTGCGGAGGGGACGGGAGAGATCAGAGGCTGCGGAGGGGATGGGAGAGTTCAGAGGCTGCAGAGGGGATAGGAGAGGTAAGGCTGGGGAATGGTAGAGGAATGGTCAGGCTGGGGGATGGTACAGGACAGGTCAGGCTGCGGAGGGGACACGTCCGGTCTTACCCGGCCGGCTTGTAATAACACGCGCGTGCCACCCGTGGAGAACTTACTAATCGCAATTGCTTTACTTTTTAAAATGGCACTGCCCACCAATATCATGTTACTGCACATGCACCCGCCTTCCCGAAAATAGCCGAGCGTGTACGGGCTAGCCAGGCTCTGGAAAGCCCATACACATGCTCGGCTATTTTCAGGAAAGAGGGCGCATGCGCAGTAACATGGTGGTGCCGCCCCCGGCACCATCATATTACTGCGCATGCACCCGCCTTCCCAAAAATAGCCGAGCATGTATGGGCTTTCCCGAGCTTGTTTCAAAGCTAGCCGGGCTCGGGAAAGCCCGTACACAGGGTCAGCTATTTTAGGGAAGGCGGGCGCATGCGCAGTAATATGATGGTGCCGGGTGGTGCCATTTTTAAAAATAAAGCAGTGACGATTAGTGCCCGGCCCCGCAAAGCAGCCCCAGCGCAACCAGGCAGCCGGCCCACCAGGAAAATTCCCGATATCCCAGTGAGCCAGTCCGGCCCTGCTTTTAGGGTACATTTACCCCAAAAGCTGACTTAGAACATAGCGGCTGGTGTGTGGTACAATGACGGGAATACAGTGTTCACCTATAAACTGTTTGCAGCGTATGGCACTATTCAATATTTTGTTTCAAAATAAACTTTGTTAAAATATCACACATTGACAGTTCATCAAGTGCTATTGGACAAAGTGTGGCGAGAGGCAGTAGATTGCTCTGCACTGCAATACTCTGTATTTTCCATCCCTTTATCCCTAACATATTAGCTACTAAACACTTCATAACTAGTTGATCTGACATAAACAACCCATTGCTTCTCCCTAATCTGTGCAATTACATACTCCACTGTGACAGGCGTGCATGTTCTTCCTTTTGTTTTTGGCTCTGATGCAACGAGACCAGAAGAAGCAGTGAACACTGCAGGAAGGTCACACAATGTCCCCACCACTGCTAAATTTGACAGTTCCAGCTCAGAAATGCTGGTTATCAGGGAGCCATCATCTGCCATTATTCGGACAATCGGTGGCTCATCCCTGCCCGGCTCATTCAGCTGTCAGCCTGGGATTCCTGACAAAGGGGCCAGGACATGGTTTAAAACCAAAAACAGGGCATGGGGGTTCACCAAAAAAATTGGAAAATAGCACAAGGTACCTCCCCAATGACCATACCAGACCCTTATCCGAGCATGCAGCTTGGCTGGCCAGGAGAGGAGGGAAAATGAGTGTGCCCACCCTTTGGAACCATACCAGGCCACATGCCCCAAACATTGGGGGTACTTTGCCAGTGGTGGACCCCCCAGCAAAGCACCTTGTCCCCATGTTGATGAGGACAAGGGTCTCTTCGACACAACTCTTGCCCAATAGTTGTTGGGGCCTGTGAGTGGATTGTCGGAATCTGAAAGCCCCCCTTTAATAATAAGGGGGCACCCCCAGTACTGGCCCCCTCATCTGAATGAGTAAGGGATAAATTGTACCACCACTCATTCACAAGAAAAAGAATGTGACTTAGAGTAAAACACCACAATGTTTGACAAACTAGAAAAAATGAGTCACAAAACCTAAACATCAATTGTAATATTAGTCCTGTATCTCTTTCCCCTTTCCACTTCATTTCCCCTGTAATTAATTCTTTATTATCACCTTTCATGAAAACTTGTAAACTCTCCTCCCTACCCTCACAGACGAGCAAAATGTCTGTAAATATTTTGTAAAACTTTAGTTGTTTCTATTATTTTGTGTAACACATATTCAGACTCCCACTTTGACATAAAAATATTAGCCATGCTTTAGGCAAAGTTAGCCCCCATTGTGATGCTGGTAACTTGTTGATAGTAATGACATCCAAACCAAATATAGTTGTTTCAACCCAAAATTTTAAAATTTAATAAGATATCTCTTATGTTTTCTAAGTAACTCTGATAACTTTTAAAGGGTCCATTTAAAATCCTTAATAGCCTCTTTATGATTAATAATAGCGTATAGAGCAGGCATCACTAAATAGCGGACTGCGATCTGGATCTGGACCAATCCACTGTCCCATCCAGACCTCACAAGAGAGGAGGAAACACCGATCAAGCTGTTCGAAGGTAAACCTGTCTATAGTCCTGGGTGCCTGCCACGGCTCGCCACCGTACATGAATCAGGAACAGACAATTAGGCAGCACTCCAATGATACTTTTGAAGCTTGCAGTTTTATTCCAAAAGGACATGTGCAGGTACAGATAGATACAAAACAGGTAGACACGTTTCACTCGACAACAGCGAGCTTAGGCCATCCAGACCGCAGTCACACCATTGCTCTGTCTAAGGTAGGTGAGTGAAGGGGGCAGAGGACTCCACTGTGGGGGGGGGGGGTTATGAGAAAGGGGCAGTGCCCAGGGGGTAGTGGCAGGATATCAAGTTGTACATTACTGTGGGGGGAGGCTGTGATGTAAAGGGGGGGCTTTGCTGTGGAGGAGGTGATGTTAATGGTGTGCATAGTTGTGGGGGTTGATGTTAATAGGGGTAGGGCTATGGGGATGTGAAGGGGGAGTGCTGTGGGAGGGGTGATGTGAAGAGGGCAAAATGCATTATTGTGGGGGGTTCTTTGGTGTGAGAGGGGACAGTGCTATAGGAGGGTGATGTGAAGAGCAGCAGTGCTATGGGGGTGATGTAAAGAGGACAGAGCACACCACTGTGGGGTGGGGGGGGAGTGGTGTGGGAGGGTGATATGAAGGGGAGCAGGGATATGAAAGAGGCAGTGCAGTAAGGGGGTGATGTAAATGGGGCAGTGCTGTGGGAGGGCTGTGAAGGGGGAGGATGATGTGAGGGGGAGGGTAATGTGAAGGGGGAGTGCTGTGGGGGGGTGATGTGAAGAGGGCAGTGCTGTAGGGGGTGATGTAAAGAGTGGGCAGTGCTGTGGGGGGTTGTGAAGGGGGGGCAGTGCTGTGGGGTGCGTAAAGGGGCAGTGCTTGGGGGGGTTTATGTGAAGGGGCACGGGACAGAGCTGTGGGGGGGGGGATGATTATTTGAAAGGGGGTTGATGGCACAGCTGGGAAAGAAGGGGGTGTGCTATGTGAAGGGGGTTCAGTACACTAATGTGAAGGAGGTAGAGAGTCATGTGAAGGGGGCCTGAGAACACTACTCTGAAGGGAAAACTGTGATGTGAAGTTTAGGACTGTGATGTGTGGGACTGAGGACACTGATGTAAACATACAAGAATAAAATAGCTTAAACAAAGGGGAAAAAAACAAAGACCATCACTTAACAGTCCAATATAAAGTCGCAACACCGGCTCATCCATTTGGTGGATGGGGTTCCCAGAGCCAAAAACACTCACTAAATAAGGAAGGACAATCCCCACACAGATGGCAGAGATTAAAGAAGCTCCATGGGGAAACACACTGTGGTTAAATTGTAACAAAATTTATTGATCCAAATTACAATGGGTAAGAACACATTAGCTACAAAATCTGCACCAAACTATAATAAAACACTTGTGATGTTATCAGGAATTAAAAACAGCCCGAGCTCCAGGCATCCCTGAAGAATGTCATGGAATTGGAGTGTGATCGAAATGCATTGACGGGCTCATGTCATGTGACGCGGTCCCCAGGCTTCTATTGTGGCGTTACACCAGGCACACTGCACCACATCGCTCCCAGGGGAACAAGCACTAAGGGGGTGCTGCTGACAAGACCTGGCTACTTACCGCAGCATATGAGGACACCTACATGGGCGAGCTACACCACTCTTTACAGCGGCAACCACACACCACATGTCTGGAACTGTATAAGATCCTCACATTGGACATTTTTCCCCCTGTACATACAGCATCTCCAAGACTAACTGTGGATGGATTGCAGACTGGGTTGTACTATGGGTGAGTTTCACAATCCTGTTCTTACTAATGTAAGAACAGGATTGTGAAATAGGCGGAGAGAGGTGTGATGCGAAGAATCTGGGTCATCACACAAAAATGTGATTCAGACCGCTGGTAGAACATTTTACTGATCGGACCACCATTCATTTTAATTCAATACCCCTGATATAGAGAATTAACACCTGCCATGGCTAATATTCAATTCTCCCTACATTCCAAAACTCTTAAAATCTGGAACAGATGTTTTTAATCTTGTAAGTAGGCTTCTATCTTTTGTGACATAGGTTGTATGAAATAATCTATATGTTAGCCTAATGCCAGTTTGACCACCTGGAAATAGGGGTCCAACTATAGACGTGAGCGCACACCTTAAAGGGGCAATGAAGGTGGAAGTTTTCACTAAATTGGGAGTTAGACAGTGGTGTTCTGAGAGTACAATATCTCACATGGGAAAGTTGGGTGAATAAAAAACATTTTTTTTTGCACTTATATGATTTCATTTATATATGTGGATCGTTATCATTTTCATATATGGCTCCCACAAAAGTAACTGGGAGTAGTATACACTTGTATACACTCATGTTTTAAGACAGCTGTTAATAGAACAAGTCACTCCATTAGGGGATATTTCCTCACCTCTTCTCTGGTGACTGTTCTAATAGTTTGGAGTTCCCATTACTTTCTGTCCTGCTGATAATGGTTATCAGGACAAATAGTCTACTAGTTTGGGAAACAGACAGTAACAAAAACTTGTCACGTGTTTTAAACCCTCACTATTGTATCCAAAACGAGAAGAAAAGACGTTTTGGCTATACATATACTAGAATTAATTTCAAATGTAGACACTGGAAAATTGAATGCTTGTAGAGGTGTTACGTCTAACTAAACCAAATCAAATAAATAACAGTACTGCAAATCCATGTTCACCTAAATATTTGATCAGATGAGACAGAGGTTATAACCTGGTTTTACTTTTTTAAAAGGGACACTTAAATAAAAGGGACTACATCAATATTAGTAAGAATATCAAACCATCAAAGAACAAAACATAACAATGAAACAGTTGAGGCAGAAATGAAAAGTATGTTGGACTTTATTCAAGGGTACACCAGATTTATATTTGATGGACAATATACTCAAGTAAGTACTCTTCAAAAACAATTGCAACTAGGTTGTAATTGAAATGGGCCCAAATAACTTCCCATCGCACGTTGCTTCACTTGCTTTAATTACTGATGTAGCCTGTTATACAGGATGAGTTTATCTGTATTTGGAGGTGAGGACTGCAGATACTACAGCAAGGAATTTGTCCCAGGCAGCATGAACTTCAGGAGTGAAATCACCAGGGAAGTGAGAAGCCAAGACCACCTGGATAACATGAGACAGCAGCTGCAAAGAGAAATAGAAGATATATTATTTTTGTGTACAAAAATACACTTGATTAATTTATAAGGACAGTACCCAAGTTTCAATACTATATAATGCTGCAAACACATTTAAACCCAATGCATTTTGTTCACCTGAATCAAGGTATCCTATTATTGTATAATAATATTCAGTAGTACTTACAGCAAAGTTTCCTGGATCCACTCTTAGGTTGTAGGCGTGCAGGTCACTGAGGGTGGACAGGTTGCCAGCAAGGTCATCCAGGTGATTGGCTGCACCTATAATAGCATTTATGATCTTTCCACCATGTGTGTTGAGGTCAGCAGAGCCAGGGGTCAGGTCAAAATGGGGGAAATAAGTTTTGGTTTGAGGGAAGCTAAGGAAAAGCCTAAAAGAAAATGAAGAAACAACAAATATTAATATCTGTGAAGTAAATATATATATATTTCTGACACACTATGATGATTCTGTGGTTAATATGATATGCTGCAGAAATACAAAATTCCCTGTTGAGCTGTAAGCAAGTAGTTAGCAAATGTTTCCTTTAGTCACTGTTTTGTGTATTCCTTCCTTCGTGTTTCAGCAGTAGTAAATTCTGCTTATTCACTTGTATCTACATATAAGCCTATAATAAGGCTTACCTGTAGTCATAGTGAATATCTCCTAAATGTACACTGTTTAGGAGATATTCACATTTGTAGCCGCTGGTGATGTCACTCAAATGTGTCATTCATTCAGATCGCTATTCCGCGATCGTGACTCCCGTGCACAAGCACAGGAGTGACGTCATCGCGGCCTGGCCATTAAAGTGGCCGGAGAATGCAAACTTGGAAGGAGGATGATGTGAAGATGGCAACCCTGTCAGTGGTGACAGGTAAGTCTGTCATAATGTGCTAGTATGCGGAGCATACCAGCACATTATGACATTAACCTGCAGGGGAGACCTTTTTTTTTTTTTTAAAGAGACTTAACTACTGTTTTAAAGCTAGCAGGTGGGAGAACCTTGCTGCCCTTTAAGAAATTGACCTAAAACAAAATGATCTCCTTGTTTCAACTATTTTTAAACAAACACTATGTAATATATGATACATATAATATCAGTAGCAATCACTATTTACTTACATCTATCTCTAAATTTTCACTTAACTTTGATTTCCCCATAAAAATATTTTTAGTTTTTTTTTTTAGAGAGGGGGCAGGTTATAAATTTCATTAATAGCATCTTTGCTTTTTAAAAAGGCTATACGCATGGATCATATAACTAGAATAATGTAACCCATGTAATGATTAAAAGTGTCAGTTTAACTTATTTTTATTTTATTATTCAGATACTTATATAGCACTGTCAATTTGTGTAGCGCTTTACATATATATTGTACATTCACATCAGTCCCTACCCTCAAAGAGCTTACAATCTAAGGTCCCTAACTCACATTCATACATATACTAGGGCCAATTTAGACAGGATCCAATTAACCTTCCAGCATGTCTTTGGAGTGTGGGAGGAAAAAGGAGTACCCGGAGGAAACCCACACAGGCACAGGGAGAACATGCAATCTCCAGGCAGGCAATGTCTTGGTTGGGATTCAAACCAGCAACCCTTTTGTTGCCAAGCGAAAGTGCTATCCACTACACCACTGTGCCGCCTGTTATTGCATTAACTAAGAATTCCTGTGCTGTTATATTGTACATCCAGTTGAAATTGCACACTGTATTGCTCTATATAAAATATAACCAAGAATAAAAGAACCTTACCTGGTCAAAGCTTCGGAGCCCAGAGCACTTCCCTGAGATCCAATCTTTCCCGCCAGGGATATCACAGCAGCCTTCTCGCTAGCAGACAGAGTCATGGTGATGATCGGTAGTTGGTGCAGTAAGAGTTAGATCAACTTGGCAACTCAAGAAAGGTCCACATTTAACTGAAAATCTCACCGGTTTTTAAAGCATTAGGATACCATTCACAATGGTCAAGATGTATTCCTATTGGCTGAAAACTGCATACCACCCTTATCAGACTTCTGCTGAACCATACGTGCTGTATGTGCTGATGTAGGGTAAGCATCTTATCACTATTTGCTGAATATGAAACATATACACACGCCCTTTGTGTTTACTGAGCTATTGCTGTTTTGTGAATTCAATTAGATATCATTACACACATTTTTTAAATGTACTCAATACGATAGCGTTTACAAGTTGAAAAAGATAGTTGTGATTGTTTTACTTAACGTTTTATCTCTTTTCTACCCTTTTGATGCTCAGGAATAGCAGTCCAATATTTTAACAGAAAAAAAAAGTCCAAATATATAATATTTATAAACTCTCATAATTCCAACTGTAGATTAATATTTTGAAAGAGAAACAATATTACCTTTCTTGTAAGGAACATTGCTAGACACTAAAGCATGTCCAGTAGTATAATGGCATACAGTATTTTTCAAGTTGTTGCAAATGGGCATTTAGTTTCAATGTTTTTTTTAATTAAATTTTCACATTTTACAACAGAAATATAACAAAAAAAAAAAATTGAAAAATGTAAACATTAGTAGAGTTGAGCGAACCCGAACTGTAAAGTTCGGGTTCGTACTGGACTTTAGGGTGTCCGTGTCCCGAACTCGGACTTATGAGAAAAAGTCCGGGTTTGGAGTTCGGGTATTTTTTCACGACTTTTGAATAGCTGCAGGGCAGACAGTCAACAAGCGTTTCACTTGTTTGCCCTTAGAAGCCATCACAGCCATGCCTACTAATGGCATGGCTGTGATTGGCCAGTGTATCATGTGGCCCAGCCTTGATATGAGCTGGAGTCATGTAGTGCTGCATGCCACATGCTCTCAGGCTAGTGTAGGGAGAGGATGCTGCTGCTGTCAGGGACAGATTAGCGTTATAAAATCATCTCATACTGGTATAGGAAGAGGTTCCTGCCGCTGGAGTGAGGGATAGATTAGCGTTATAAAAACATCTCATACTAGTATAGGGAGAGGTTCCTGCTGCTTGTGTGAGGAATAGATTAGCGTTATAAAATCATCTCATACTGGTATAGGGAGAGGTCCCTTCCGCTGGTGTGAGGGATAGATTAGCGTTATAAAATCATCTCATACTAGTATAGGGAGAGGTTCCTGCTGCTTGTGTGAGGGACAGATTAGCGTTATGAAATCATCTCATACTGGTATAGGGAGAGGTTCCTGCTGCTGGTGTGAGGGACAGATTACCGTTATAAAACAATCTCATACTAGTATAGGGAGAGGTTCCTGTCGCTGGTGTGAGGGACAGATTAGCGTTATAAAATCATCTCATACTAGTATAGGGAGAGGTTCCTGCCGCTGGTGTGAGGGATAGATTAGCGTTATAAAAACATCTCATACTAGTATAGGGAGAGGTTCCTGCTGCTTGTGTGAGGAATAGATTAGCGTTATAAAATCATCTCATACTGGTATAGGGAGAGTTTCCTTCCGCTGGTGTGAGGGATAGATTAGCATTATAAAATCATCTCATACTAGTATAGGGAGAGGTTCCTGCTGCTTGTGTGAGGAATAGATTAGCATTATAAAATCATCTCATACTGGTATAGGGAGAGGTTCCTGCTGCTGGTGTGAGGGACAGATTACCGTTATAAAACAATCTCATACTAGTATAGGGAGAGGTTCCTGTCGCTGGTGCGAGGGACAGATTACCATTATAAAATATCTCATACTGGTGTAGGGAGAGGTTCCTGCTGCTGGTGTGAGGGACAGATTACTGTTATAAAATCATCTCATACTAGTATAGGGAGAGGTTCCTGCTGCTGATGTGAGGGACAGATTACCGTTGTAAAATCATCTCATACTGAGAGGTTTCTGCTGCTGGTGTGAGGGACAGATTACCGTTATAAGATCATCTCATACTGGTGTAGGGAGAGGTTCCTGCTGCTGGTGGGAGGGACAGATTACCGTTATAAAATCATCTCATATTAGTGTAGGGAGAGGTTCCTGCTGCTGGTGTGAGGGACAGATTAGCGTTATAAAATCATCTCATATTAGCATAGGGAGAGGTTCCTGCTGCTGGTGTGAGGGACAGATTACAGTTATAAAATCATCTCATACTGATGTAGGGAGAGGTTCCTGCTTCTGGTGTGAGGGATAGATTACTGTTATAAAATCATCTCTTACTAGTATAGGGAGAGGTTCCTGCTGCTGGTGTGAGGGACTGATTACAGTTATAAAACAATCTCATACTGGTGTAGAGAGGGGTTCCTGCTGCTGGTGTGAGGAACAGATTACCATTATAAAATCATCTCATACTGGTGTAGGGAGAGGTTCCTGCTGCTGGTGTGAGGAACAGATTACTGTTATAAAATCATCTCATACTAGTATAGGGAGAGGTTGCTGCTGCCGGTGTGAGGGACAGATTATCATTATAAAACCATCTCATACTGGTGTAGGGAGAGGTTCCTGCTGCTGGTGTAAAGGACATATTACCGTTATAAAATCCTCTCATACTAGTGTAGGGAGAGGATCCTGCTGCTGGTGGGAGGGACAGATTACCGTTATAAAATCATCTCATACTGCTGTAGGGAGAGGTTCCTGCTGCTGGTGTGAGGGACAGATTAGCGTTATAAAATCATCTCATATTAGTATAGGGAGAAGTTCCTGCTGCTGGTGTGAGGGACAGATTACAGTTATAAAATCATCTCATACTGGTGTAGGGAGAGTTTCCTGCTCCTGGTGTGAGGGACAGATTACCGTTATAAGATCATCTCATACTGGTGTAGGGAGTGGTTTCCTGCTGCTGGTGTGGGGGACAGATTACCGTTATAAAATCATCTCATACTGGTGTAGGGAGAGGTTCCTGCTGCTGGTGTGGGGGACAGATTACTGTTATAAAATCACCTCATACTGGTGTAGGGAGAGGTTCCTGCTGCTGGTGTGGGGGACAGATTAACGTTATAAAATCATCTCATACTAGTAAAGAGAGAGGTTCCTGCTGCTGGTGTGAGGGACAGATTACCATTATAAAATCATCTCATACTGGTGAAGGGAGAGATTTCTGCTGCTGGTGTGAGGGACAGATTAGCGTTATAAAATCATCTCATATTAGTATAGGGAGAGGTTCCTGCTGCTGGTGTGAGGGACAGATTACAGTTATAAAATCATCTCATACTGGTGTAGGGAGAGTTTCCTGCTTCTGGTGTGAGGGACCTATTACCGTTATAAGATCATCTCATACTGGTGTAGGGAGAGGTTCCTGCTGCTGGTGTGAGGGACAGATTACCATTATAAAATGACCTCATACTGGTGTAGGGAGAGGTTCCTGCTTCTGGTGTGAGGGATAGATTACTGTTATAAAATCATCTCATACTAGTATAGGGAGAGGTTCCTGCTGCTGGTGTGACGGACAGATTAGCGTTATAAAATCATCTCATACTAGTATAGGGAGAGGTTCCTGCTGCTGGTGTGAGGGACAGATTACCATTATAAAATCATCTCATACTGGTGTAGGGAGAGGTTCCTGCTGCTGGTGGGAGGGACAGATTACCGTTATAAAATTATCGCATACTGGTGTAGGGATAGGTTCCAGCTGCTGGTGTGAGGGACAGGTTACTGTTATAAAATCATCTCATACTGGTGTAGGGAGAGGTTCCTACTGCTGGTGTGAGGGACAGATTACAGTTATAAAATCATCTCATACTGGTGTAGGGAGAGGTTCCTGCTGCTGGTGTGGGGGACAGATTACCATTATAAAATCACCTCATACTGGTGTAGGGAGAGGTTCCTGCTGCTGGTGTGAGGGACAGATTACCGTTATAAGATCATCTCATACTGGTGTAGGGAAAGGTTCCTGCTGCTGGTGTGGGGCACAGATTAGCGTTATAAAATATCCTCATACTGGTGTAGGGAGAGGTTCCTGCTGCTGGTGGGAGGGACAGATTACCATTATAAAATCACCTCATACTGGTGTAGGGAGAGGTTCCTGCTTCTGGTGTGAGGGATAGATTACTGTTATAAAATCATCTCATACTAGTATAGCGAGAGGTTCCTGCTGCTGGTGTGAGCGACAGATTATCGTTATAAAATCAGCTCATACTGGTGTAGGGAGAGGTTCCTGCTGCTGGTGTGACGGACAGATTAGCATTATAAAATCCTCTCATACTAGTATAGGGAGAGGTTCCTGCTGCTAGTGTGAGGGACAGATTACCATTATAAAATCATCTCATACTGGTGTAGAGAGAGGTTCCTGCTGCTGGTTTGACGGACAGATTAGCGTTATAAAATCATCTCATACTAGTATAGGGAGAGGTTCCTGCTGCTGGTGTGAGGGACAGATTACCGTTATAAAATCATCTCATACTGGTGTAGGGAGAGGTTCCTGCTGCTGGTGTGAGGGACAGATTACCTTTATAAGATCATCTCATACTGGTGTAGGGAGAGTTTCCTGCTGTTGGTGGAAGGGACAGATTACCATTATAAAATTATCGCATACTGGTGTAGGGATAGGTTCCTGCCGCTGGTGTGAGGGATAGATTAGCGTTATAAAAACATCTCATACTAGTATAGGGAGAGGTTCCTGCTGCTTGTGTGAGGAATAGATTAGCGTTATAAAATTATCTCATACTGGTATAGGGAGAGTTTCCTTCCACTGGTGTGAGGGATAGATTAGCGTTATAAAATCATCTCATACTAGTATAGGGAGAGGTTCCTGCTGCTTGTGTGAGGTATAGATTAGCGTTATAAAATCATCTCATACTGGTATAGGGAGAGGTTCCTGCTGCTGGTGTGAGGGACAGATTACCATTATAAAACAATCTCATACTAGTATAGGGAGAGGTTCCTGTCGCTGGTGTGAGGGACAGATTACCATTATAAAATCATCTCATACTGGTGTAGGGAGATGTTCCAGCTGCTGGTGTGAGGGACAGATCATCTCATACTAGTATAGGGAGAGGTTCCTGCTGCTGGTGTGAGGGACAGATTACCGTTGTAAAATAATCTCATACTGAGAGGTTCCTGCTGCTGGTGTGAGGGAGACAGATTACCGTTATAAAAACATCTCATACTGGTGTAGAGAGAGGTTCCTGCTGCTGGCTTAAGGGATAGATTACTGTTATAAAATCATCTCATACTAGTATAGGGAGAGGTTCCTGCTGCTGGTGTGAGGGACAGATTACCATTATAAAATCATCTCATACTGGTATAGGGAGATATTTCTGCTGCTGGTGTGAGGGACAGATTACCATTATAAAATCATCTCATACTGGTGTAGGGAGAGGTTCCTGCTGCTGGTGTGAGGGACAGATTAGCGTTATAAAATTATCTCATATAAACATAGGGAGAGGTTCCTGCTGCTGGTGTGAGGGACAGATTACAGTTATAAAATCATCTCATACTGGTGTAGGGAGAGGTTCCTGCTGCTGGTGTGGGGGACAGATTACCGTTATAAGATCATCTAACACTGGTGTAGGGAGAGGTTCCTGCTGCTGGTGTGGGGGACAGATTACCATTATAAAATCAACTCATACTGGTGTAGGGAGAGGTTCCTGCTGCTGGTGTGAGGGACAGATTACCATTATAAAATCACCTCATACTGGTGTAGGGAGAGGTTCCTGCTTCTGGTGTGAGGGATAGATTACTGTTATAAAATCATCTCATACTAGTATAGCGAGAGGTTCCTGCTGCTGGTGTGAGCGACAGATTATCGTTATAAAATCACCTCATACTGGTGTAGGGAGAGGTTCCTGCTGCTGGTGTGATGGACAGATTAGCATTATAAAAACATCTCATACTAGTATAGGGAGAGGTTCCTGCTGCTGGTGTGACGGACAGATTAGCGTTATAAAATCATCTCATACTAGTATAGGGAGAGGTTCCTGCTGCTGGTGTGAGGGACAGATTAGCGTTATAAAACCATCTCATACTGGTGTAGGGAGAGGTTCCTGCTGCTGGTGTGAAGGACGGATTACCATTATAAAATCATCTCATACTGGTGTACTGAGAGGTTCCTGCTGCTGGTGTGGGGGACAGATTACCGTTATAAAATCAACTCATACTGGTGTAGGGAGAGGTTCCTGCTTCTGGTGTGAGGGATAGATTACTGTTATAAAATCATCTCATACTAGTATAGGGAGAGGTTCCTGCTGCCGGTGTGAGCGACCGATTAGCGTTATAAAACCATCTCATACTGGTGTAGGGAGAGGTTCTTGCTGCTGGTGTGAAGGACGGATTACCATTATAAAATCATCTCATACTGGTGTAGGGAGAGCTTCCTGCTGCTGGTGTGGGGGACAGATTACCGTTATAAAATCATCTCATACTGGTGTAGGGAGAGGTTCCTGCTTCTGGTGTGAGGGATAGATTACTGTTAAAAAATCATATCATACTAGTATAGGGAGAGGTTCCTGCTGCTGGTGTGAGGGACAGATTACCGTTATAAAATCACCTCATACTAGTATAGGGAGAGGTTCCTGCTACTGTTGTGAGGGACAGATTACCGTTATAAAATCACCTCATACTGGTGTAGGGAGAGGTTCCTGCTGCTGGTGTGACGGACAGATTAGCGTTATAAAATCATCTCATATTAGCATAGGGAGAGGTTCCTGCTGCTGGTTTGAGGGACAGATTACCGTTATAAGATCATCTCATACTGGTGTAGGGAGAGTTTCCTGCTGCTGGTGGGAGGGACAGATTACCGTTATAAAATTATCTCATACTGGTGTAGGGAGAGGTTCCTGCTGCTGGTGTGAGGAATAGATTACCATTATAAAATCATCTCATACTAGTATAGGGAAGGGTCGCTGCTGCTGGTGTAAGGGACAAATTACCGTTATAAAATCATCTCATACTGGTGTAGGGAGAGGTTCCTGCTGCTGGTGTGTGGGACAGATTACTGTTATAAAACAATCTCATACTGGTGTAGGGAGAGGTTCCTGCTGCTGGTGTGGGGGACAGATTACCATTATAAAATCATCTCATACTGGTGTAGGGAGAGGTTCCTGCTGCTGGTGTGAGGAACAGATCACTGTTATAAAATCATCCCATACTAGTATAGGGAGAGGTTCCTGCTGCCGCTGTGAGGGACAGATTAGTGTTATCAAACCATCTCATACTGGTGTAGGGAGAGGTTCCTGCTGCTGGTGTGAGGGACAGATTAGCGTTATAAAACCATCTCATACTGGTGTAGGGAGAGGTTCCTGCTGCTGGTGTGAGGGACAGATTACTGTTATAAAATCCTCTCATACTAGTGTAGGGAGAGGTTCCTGCTGCTGGTGTGAGGGACAATTAACCGTCATAAAATCATCTCATACTGGTGTAGGGAGAGGTTCCTGCTGCTGGTGTGAGGGACAGATTATCGTTATAAAATCATCTCCTACTAGTATAGGGAGAGGTTCCTGCTGCTGGTGTGAGGGACAGATTACCGTTATAAAATCATCACATACTGGTGTAGGGAGAGGTTCCTGCTGCTGGTATGAGGGACAGATCAGCCTTATAAAATCCTCTCATACTAGTGTAGGGAGAGGATCCTGCTGCTGGTGTGAGGGACAGGTTAGCGTTATAAAAAATAATATAAATTTGTGCTAAATAGTACAGAATGAGGAGAGCGTCAAATAAGAAACGTGGTTGTGGTGCTGCTGGTGCTGCTGGTGTTGTTGGTGTTGGTGAAGCTCCTGTTGGAAGGAGAGGATGTGGTCGATCTGTGCCAGCTACACGCACAAGTGAAACACCTTCCTCAGGTGCGAGTAGCTGACAGAACCTTCAACATTATATGGTAAGCCCAAATGCTGCTCAATGAATGGTGAGGCCAGAACAAGTACAGGCAATTGTAGATTGGGTGGCAGACAATGCCCCCAGTTCCTTCACATTGTCTCCCACCGGTCCCTTGCTGAAAGCTCAGAGTTGGCACCTGAACCCCATTGCCATCTGTCTTTCACCTCAGCCACTTGTAAATCAGCCAAGCAGTTTGAGCCCCAAGTCATGCAGCAGTCTCTTATGCTTTTTGATGACTCTGCTTATGTGCATTCCATGGGCCATCCAAATAGCCCTGCCCCAGAAGTGGAAGACATTGAGTGCACCGATGCCCAACTACTTCCATTTCAGGATGATGACATGGAAACACCACCACAGTACGTCTTTGATGATGACTTAACTGCTGCAGCTTTTTACAGTGTGCAGACTGACAAGGAGGGCAATGGTGAAGAGTGGGTGGAAGATGATGTGGAGGATGATGAGACCCCCAATGGAGTGAAGGTCATGCGAGTGACGTGTGCAGTTTGGAGGAAGAGGTGGTGGTCATACAGAGGCACCAGCACAGCAAAAGAGGAAGCAGGTTGCAAAAGCGGAGTGACCATCCCCTAGACAGTACACCTGCTACTACCCACCGCACCCAGGGACCTAGCACACCAAAGGCAGCTCAAAGGAGTTCCCTGGCATGGCAGTTCTTCAGACAATGTGCTGACGACAAGACACGAGTGGTTTGCACGCTATGCAATCAAAGCCTGAAGTGAGGCATAAATGTTCTAAACCTGAGCACAACCTGCATGACCAGACAGCTACATCCAAAGCAGGAGCTGCAGTGGAATAAGCACCTCAAAATCCAAGGGCTCCTCCCGCTTCCTCTTCTGCTGCTGCCTCGGCCTCTTCCTCCACCTCTACAGTGCCAGTGTCACCTGACACCCAGCAAACAGACGATGTGACAGCAACGTCACCATGTACGCCACCGTCCCCAAGCATTTCCACACCATGGTCCCATGGAAGCTTACAGCTGTCCATCTCCCAAACACTGGAGAGAAAGAGGAAGTACCTCCCTACCCATTCGCGATCCCTGGCCCTGAATGCCAGCATTTCAAAATTCCTGGCCTTTGAAATGCTGTCATTCTAACCCAATTGGGGTGGGCAGAAATTGACAAGCAAGTAACATGTTAATATGTAGTTTATTTATTTTTCTTTTATCACAATGTCTTTTCTTGAACCAGATATAAAGTAGTTGTATTGTAATAACTTAAACATTTTATAAAAAGACATTAAAAAAAAAAAAAGAAATGCCGTCATTCCGTCTGGTGGACACGGACAGTTACCTGATGGCGGTGTCTATCCCACAGTACGTGGTTCCCAGCCACCACTACTTTTCCAAGAAAAATCCCTCCCTTCCCTGCACAAACAAGTCAGGGACAAGATCAAGTGTGCACTGCGCAACACCATCTGTGGCAAGGTCCACATAACCACTGATATGTGGACCAGTAAGCACTGGGCAAATGTAGTGGCGGGTGGGCCTGAGGCGGATAGCCGGTTGGCGCATGTCCTTCCGCCACCTAAGATTGCAGGGCATTTCTCTTTGCCTCCTATTGCCTCCTACTCCGCTTCCTCCTCCTCTGCCACCTCCTCATCCGGTCAGGGTAACACCTCCACCACCAACTTCAGCACATCCAGGAGGAAACGACAGCAGGCTGTTTTAAAACTAATATGTTTGGGGCATAAACCCCACACTGCGCAGGAGCTGTGGACGGGCATTGAACAACAGACCGATGAGTGGTTGTTGCCACTGAGCCTCAAGTCCGGCCTGGTGGTGTACGATAATGGGCGAAATCTCATAGCAGCTCTGGACCTAGCCAGTTTGACGCACATCCCTTGCCTTGCGCATGTGCTGAATTTGGTGGTGCAGAAAATTCTAAAAAACTACCCGCATATGTCAGAGCTGCTGCAGAAAGTGCGGTCCGTCTGTGCGTGCTTTTGGCATTCTCACCCTGCTGCTGCTCGCCTGTCTGTGCTGCAGCAGAACTTTGGCCTTCCCGCTCACTGCCTCCTATGCGACATGCCCACAAGGTGGAACTCCACCTTGCACATGCTGGAGAGACTGTGCGAGCAGCAGCCATCAATAGTGGAGTTTCAGCTGCAGTACACACGGGTCAGTCGCTCTGCAGAACAGCACCACTTCACCACCAACGAGTGGGCCTCCAATGCGAGACCTGTGTACCATATTGCGGTGTTTTGAGTACTCCACCAACATGGCCAGTACCGATGACGCTGTTCTCAGCGTTACTATCCCACTTCTATGTCTCCTTGAAAAAACTCTTCGGGCGATGATGGAAGAGGATGTGGCACAGGAGGAGGAGGAAGAGGGGTCATTTCCACGGTTATCAGGCCAGCCATTCACAAGTGGCTCGGAGGGTGGGTTCCTGCACCTGCATATGCCAGGTAAAAAATTTTCAAGCCAGGGCACAGATCTGGAGGATGAGAAGGACGAGGATGATGAGGAGGAGGAGAAAGAGGAACTGTGTTCACAGCAGGATGGCACCCAACACAGCTTGTGGGCATCACTGGAGCATGGCTGGGGGGATACGGAGGACACAGATGATACACCTCCCACAGAGGACAGCTTGTCTTTGCCTCTGGGCAGCCTGGCACACATGAGCGACTACATGCTGCAGTGCCTGCTCAATGGCAGCCGAGTTGCCCACATTGTAACTTGTGCTGATTACTGGGTGGCCACCCTTCAGGATCCCCATTACAAGGACAACGTGCCATCCTTAATTCCCTCACTGGTGCGTGATCGGAAGATGCGCGACTACAAGCGCACGCTGGTAAACCCACTGCTGAGGGCATTCTCAAATGACACCGGGGGCTCAGTGGAAGCACAAGGCAAAGGCAGAGGAGGGGGAAGAAGTCACCAACGCATCTGTGGCACCACCAACACCTCAGAAGGCAGGGTTAGCATGGCCAAAATATGGAAAAGATTTGTCAGCCGCATGCCACAACAAACAGCACCACCGGCTGATAGGCAACGTCTTAGCAGGAGGCAGCATTTCAGCAACATGGTGGAACAGTATGTGTGCACACGCCTACACGTACTGACTGATGGGTCTGCCCCATTCAACTTCTGGGTCTCCAAATTGGGTACATGGCCTGAGCTTGCCCTTTAGGCCTTGGAGGTGCTGGCCTGCCCTGCAGCCAGTGTATTGTGTATTTCCCTATCCACATTTGTTTGCAGGGCACTTGTCTTAATCTTACCCCCATTTTGCTTCCTTTTGCAGCCCTCTAGCCCTTTCCAGGACTTTGTGGAGCCATTTTTGTGCCCAAAAGTTCGGGTCACCATTGACTTCAATGGGATTCGGGGTCAAGTTCGGGTCAAGTTCAAGGCCGAACTCGAACTTTTTCGCGAAGTTCGGACGAACCCGAACATCCAGGTGTCCGCTCAGCTCTAAACATTAGAGCTTATATAGCATACAGAGTTTTACATTCTTAAGAGGGTCTTTAACATTGATGTAGCACTTGGGTAGTCATTGTACAGTATAAAGAGACTCAATGATCACATTGAAAGCGGTATTTCTCCCTCACCTGGTGGTACCTCCCCATCCAAGCCGCCCCTAATGGGTTCAAACTGCAGCCTTGTACTAGGCGACCACCCGGGAGTGGAGCTGGCCCTTCATAAGGAAAGATCTCTTCCTAGAGCTCCTTGCAAGTCAAGTGCTTCAGGTAGGGTCATAGTTAGATTTTCAGAAGGTACAAATACTTTACAATTTAATGGTGTCAACAGAATTTTTTTGTATCTCCCTCTTGAGTTCTCAATAGCTTAATTTCAGACTAGCCATATAACTCATATAAAAAGAAAAAAGATAGTAAACTTGA
>BLSH010126841.1:115399-155194 GCA_018402905.1 Glandirana rugosa | reverse complement strand
GTGTGTGGGAAAAGTCTATTGCAGGAGCATAGAGCCATATTATTATATATTATAGCTCTATGGGGCTGGAAGAACAGTAATATGGCTCTATGCGTCTGCAATAGACTTTTCCCACACACTTTGGAGATGATTTTAGAACAGTAATATGGCTCTATGCGCCTGCAATAGACTTTTCCCACACACTTTGGAGATGATTTTAGAACAGTAATATGGCTCTATGTGGCTGCAATAGACTTTTCCCACACACTTTGGAGATGATTTTAGAGCAGTAATATGGCTCTATGCTCCTGCAATTGACTTTTCCCACACACTTTGGAGATGATTTTAGAACAGTAATATGGCTCTATGCGCCTGCAATAGACTTTTCCCACACACTTTGGAGATGATTTTAGAACAGTAATATGGCTCTATGCGCCTGCAATAGACTTTTCCCATACACTTTGGAGATGATTTTAGAACAATAATCTTTCCCTTAAAGCAACAGCTGGAGGCTTTCTCTGTACGACTTGGAGATGATTTTAGAATCTAAAATCATCTCCAAGTTCTATAGGGAGAGGTTCCTACTGTTGCTTAAAGGGACAGATTATTGTTTCTTGCACAAAATTAAAAAGCGCATCTACATTGCTGGTTTAAAAAAAAACAAAAAAATTCCAAAAATAAAAAAACAGTGTTGGCTACCTCCTCCTCCTCCACCACCACTGTCACCGCCTCCTCAACCTCCAACTCCACATCCACCTCCATTTTTGATTTTTTTATGTGATTTTAGCTTAAAAAATATCTTAAGTTATTTCCCTATCCCCATTTCTTTGTAGGGCACTTGTCTGACCCTTACCCCCATTTTCCTTCCTCTTGCAGACCTCTAGGACTTTCCAGGACTTTGTTACAGCCATTTTTGTGCCTAAAAGTTTGGGCCCCATTGATTTCAATGGGATTCGGGGCCCGGGTCAAAGTTCGGGTCAAGTCGGAACCCGAACCCGGACTTTGTCCCGAAGTTCGACCGAACCTGCCGAACCCGGACTTCCAGAGGTTCGATCAACTCTACCAATAACCAATAACCTCAATACCAGCAAGTTCCTTCATTTCCAAAAAAAATAAGGCCAACTTGAAGTGTCCACTCCTGCCTGTCAGGTGGATGCATTTGGATGGCTGTGCTCCTGCCCGATTGCCTCCACACACCCCTGTTACCTCCTGTGTGCACGCCCCCGCTATGTATTTCAGGCTCCACTTGCTAATCTGCGGGCCCGGGACCAACATGGTATGTGGAGGGAAGGGAGAGGAATGGACACATTGAAGTCTGTCACCATTTCACCAGTGCTCACAAATTTAAGGTTTTGCACCCCGACTGACCTCTCTGTGCGCTAAGTTTCCTGCCCTTGAAGCCCTACCAGACTTGATGTCAGAGGCCCCTATTGTACTGGTCCCCAACCCAGGCAAGGATCCAGAAGACTGTGCCTCATATAGGCCAATCTCCCACATTAATGCATATGCCAAGCTTTTGGCAAAAGTTTTGGCTCTTCATCTGGCAATGGTCATAGAACAATTGGTGCAGGTGGACCAAACTGGATTCATGCCGGGGAAGGGCACCAACATCAATATTCAAAGGCTTTTTCTTAACTTGTCGACAAACCATGACAATAGAGGGATGAGGGTAGTGGTGTCATTGGACGCGGAAAAGGCCTTTGTTTCTGCTGAATGGCCTTTTCTATGGAAGGTCCTACAGAGGTTTGGGTTTGGCCCCAAGTATCTTCAGTGGCTGGGTATGTTATATAAAAGCCCCAGGGCTCATGTACGGACTAATGGCACTATCTCGGATCCATTTTCCCTGGCTAGAGACACTCGGCAAGGGTGCTCTCTGTCACCTGGCCTGTTTGCCTTGGCGCTGGAGCCGTTGGCAGTGTCTATACGGAATTCCCGACAGGTGGAGGGTTGGCCCCCTGGAGGAGAAAATCTCGCTGTATGCGGATGATACCCTGCTATATCTTAAAGACGCTGACTCCTCCCTGTGGGCTGCCTTAACAATTTTTAATGACTTTGGCCACTTTTCAGAAATCCGTATTAATTGGGGCAAATCTGTCCTTTTCCCATTGGACCCCATTGCCATAAAGACAGCTGCACCCTCCCTGCTACTCTGGGTGGAGGAATTTAAATACTTGGGAATCAGGGTATCTGGGAATCTTGCCCAATATTATGACCTGAATGTAAAACCGGTGCTGATATCATTGAAAGCCAAATGTGGCACATGGGCCAGCCTGCCTCTTAATGTCTTGGGTTGCATCAATATTTTAAAAATTATTTTACTCCCCAAATTCCTTTATATTTTCCACAACTGTCCCATTTTACTATGCATGGAGTTCTTCAGAGAGATGGATAGCTGCACTGGCTCTTTCCTATGGGCCAGCTCTGTCTCTAGATTAACCAGGTCCACGATGCAACTCCCCATCAATTATGGGGATCTTGCCCTCCCAAATTATAAGGTTTACTTCTGGGCAGCAATACTGGTTACAATACGTTGGTGGGGGACCGCTTCACGAACAAATGCGGTGGCTTGTTTGGAGGCTGCCATTGTGGGCTCTCTGACAGAGCTTGGGAACCTTATGTATAGAAGTGTAGGAGCATACTCTTCCCTCCCACTGCCGACTAGAGTGACACTTAAATTTTGGTTGATTGCTAGGACACGTTTCATTGTACCTGGTCGTTGGTCCCCATACCAGCCACTGTGGGGGAACCCCTCCCTACCACATTTCAGATCGTTTCCAGACCTTCAGGTGTGGGTGAGATTTGGAATGAAGCGTCTCCGGGACATTATGCCTTCGGTCGTGTTATGGTCTTTTGGGGCTCTAACCTCAAAATATAAACTCCCCCGCTGGATGTATTTTAGGTGTCTTCAGCTAAGGCATGGTGCACGCTCCCAGTTTCCCACTGCCCCTGTGATGGAGGCGGATGCGATTGAAGACTTGATTGCACAGGAATTACTAGATAAACTCCTCTCTGCACTATATATGGCCCTACTTAATGTCCAGTCCTCTAGAATGGACAAGTTGTGGGAGAAATGGCATGCTGACATTCCCGAGTTGGATAGGGAGGAATGGGAAGAGGTTGCTTGGAGGACTGTTCTAGGCTCATGATAGCCTCCAAGGACAAATTGCTGCAGACTAAATTCATCCACAGGGTTTATTATACACCACAAACACTACACAGAGTTTACCCTCAGCGTTCCCTGATGTGTTCCAGATGCCAATTGGAGGAGGGCTCATATTTTCATACGTTTTGGAGTTGCCCACGGGTGCCATTGTTTTGGGCCACAATGCCACACTGCAGCTGACCCTAAGTTGTTCCCCTGCTCTGGCGTTGCTTGGAATTTACCCAGATGATCATAGACCTAGATATACAAAGATACTGATTTTGTACCTTCTCTACTATGCCAAAAAAGAGATCTTGTTCAGATGGACATACCCCTCTCCACCCACGGTGTCCTCTTGGGAATCTGCAATTAACGGGGTGCTGCCTATGCATAAACTCACGTATATAAATAGGAACTTCCCCCCCGGAAATATGAGAAAATATGGCAACCCTGGTTAAATGGTACATAAACTGTACAAAAACTGTGTGCAGAGCAGGTTTGTGTGACCAGCTTCTAGTTCCCATGATCCGTCACACAGGTCACATAGAATGGTGGGCCATCTACTCTCTATATATATTCAGTACCCTCAGTAAAGCTGTCCATATTTTAAAATCCAATGGTTCTACAATCTGCTTTCATGTTCCGATTACAACTAACAATAATCAAACTGTGTGCGATCATTTATTGGTGCTGTCCACTGGCCAATTGTTAATGGAGTTGTATACCATGTTTTATTATTTTGATCTTTTGCAGTTTGCTGAAAAAATGTAATTTCATCGGAGTGCTCTGACTCTGACTGTAGCTTTGCTAGTATGTACAATGTGATCACCCTTACCTTTTTGAAAATATGTATGAAAATAATAAAATATTAGAGCTACATGGAAGTGTAGAATAAATAATTTTTTTTTCTTAAAAACTCATCTTTCTCTGGAATTTTCAGACAGGTAGCAAGGTCAGGCTATTGTTACATTTTGCTAACAACCTTAGATTAAGTGTTTGGATGAGACCTTCTCTAACATAGCAGGAACAAGAGAGGATATGGAGGATATGTGTTCTAAACGAGGAGTATGCAATACATACACATGTATCCAATACCACAGAAGTGTCCTATTGCCTTCCGCCAGTCTTGTGCAAATATTGCTTGATGTGGCAAGTGGTTTATTTGAGAGATACACTCACAATCCGAATGTCCTTTGTAAAAATACTCTATATTCTTTGTGGCCTTCTTATCTTTTCTTGACCAATGCGTAATTTATTTTTTAAGAATATATAAAAGCAGACTCAACTTGTAATAAAACAAAAATATTCTCTTTGCTAATCTTGATGTCCTATATCTCTAACGCAATTGCATTAATGTGCTTCTTTTCCCAAAGAAAAACATTTCTATAAGAGTCCAGCCTTCTTTTAGGGCATAAGATGTGTTTCATGGGGGTGTTTAGCGCTCGTGGTGTATTCATTTGTAGTGAGTTCACGCCATCCAGGATCTCTGTTTGAGGGCATGACAGCCCATGTTTATTTAAAAGAAAGTTCAAAATAACAATCAAAGGGGTTTCCCTCGCGGGGGGTTGTCCCCACTGTTGTATATATCAGTCTCCTGCTGCTGGCATAAATCATAGACTTAGCCTCCTGGCTCATAAGCGATCAGTAGCCCTCCTGGCTATATCTAGCAGTAGCCCTCCTGGCTATATTGATCAGTAGCCCTCCTGGCTCATAAGCGATCAGCCACTGCATGATCGCGGGTTACCTCTGCCTCCTTGCAGACATGGTTGACGAGACTGCTTCCTGCAGCCTTTAGACCCCTGGAGACTGTTTGTCTTCCTCTCTGGAGCCGTCTCCCAGTGTGTGACCCAGAACCCTGGTCCTGACTCCTCTTAACAGGCCTCCACCCACACCTGCACAATCAGTCACCTGGTCAGTCACAAAACCCGGACCCAGGACTGGTGATTTTCATCGCTACAAAATTCCCGGGCTCCAGATCTCGAAGTGGACTTTAAAAAATACTGAGGAAACTGAAAAGCCAGTTTCCTCTTAAACACGCAAAGCCCCTGGAGCCCCTCAACCTGAAAACCCTGGGTCATCCCAACTCACTAGACACTGGCAGGGCAACGCTCTGCCACAGATGCCATAATAAAGCTTCCTTGGTGCACCATGGCATTCCTTGCCTCTTGTACATTTTAGACTAAAGCTTGCTAAAAGGTTACAAGCCATTATGTATGCACAGACCTATAGTTTGGTTGATATAATTTAGTCTATATAATAGACTATAGAATAAACCTTTCCTGAGAGAAATGTGCAAGCTGCCATTGTTGATCTTCTTTTGGAAATGCTATTTGGGTGGCCTTTACTTTAATGCACTGGCTTAAATACCTTTTGAGTTTCTGACCCTGAAAAAAGAATGCACATCAGGAAAATGGAGAAAAGTCAGAGAGTTCTTGTTTGAATATTTGTTCTGGGTTAGTGACTGAATAGCAGCATGACAGCCATGCAACCAACATCAGCAGAGTGAGAACTGAGAATTGGTAGCATACATATTTGTCTCATGGAAAGAGTTCCTTAAAAATTAGCCTTTTTTATTTCTTTGTGCGGCTTATATTTCACGCTTCTACCATGAGCTTCTTCTGTTGTCCAATGTCAGGGCTAGGATTTGCAGGTTCAGGCAAGCTGCATTGTATTTTCCTTTGTAGAGGATACACAAATGTCATAAGCTATTGCCAATGAAAATACTGATTTATAGTTTTCTTTCATATTATCAGTGTTAACAATATTAAATATAGCTATTTTGTTTCCTTATATTCTCTATATTTAATGCTTGTGTTGTTTGCTCCTGGTGGCATCGGATATCTCCTGGCCATGTATAGGCTTGGTTGTATTATTTTCAGTTATAGAATAAAAGAATATTTAATATAAAGAGAATATGTTGACCTGCTGACAGTTGAAGTCCATGTTTGTTAGGGAAAACAAATCTTCTCTAGGTCAGTTGTTTATCTTGCAAGAATTTTAGCAAATTTCAACACAGTTTAACCTGCTGCTGATATGCTGAATCTTACACACCTATTCTATTTATTTTCAACCACATGATTACTTAGTAGAATGGTCTGTCCATAACAGTAACATAGTTAGTCCCACTGATGTTATTAGAGATAAAAACTGATGGCCTATCACAAAGGCAGGATTTGACTTTTCAATTTCTAGAAAAACTTAGCTTTGATGTTCTGGGTGGCCTGTAGATAGCCTGGAGCTGGAATCCAATGGGCTTCCAGTGGTGCCTATAGAGTACTATTACATTAAACACTTTTTGCCCATCACAAGTTCACTGAAAGGTACAGTCCTATCATTTTCTTTTACTCTGTGCATGTATAAAGCAAAGCAGCATTCTAAGTACCTTCTTTTGTTTCTTGTACTTTCTATAATTGTATGGCCCTTCTAGTATATAATTTTGGAGCTCTTCTAGCCAGTATTTGTTGGGATTGGGAAGATGAAAATACAAAAGGGTCATAGATCATTGTCAATATACACTCACTGGCCACTTTATTAGCTATGCCTTGCTAGTATTGGGTTGGACCCCCTTTTACTTTCAGAACTGCCTTCATTCTTCGTGGCATAGATTCAACAAGGTGTTGGAAACATTTCTCAGAGATTTTGGTCCACATTGCCATAATAGTATCACGCAGTTGTTGCAGATGTGTTGGCTGCAAATCCATGATGCAAATCTCCCGTTCCACCACATCCCAAAGGTACTCTATTGGATGAAATCTGGTGACTGTGGAGGCCATTGGAGGACAGAGACCTCATTGTCATGTTCAAAAAACCAGTGGTCAGATGATTGGAGCTTTGTGACATGATGCATTATCCTGCTGGAAGGAGCCATCAGAAGATGGGTGCTCTGTAGTCATAAAGGGATGGACATGGTCAGCAACTATACTGAGGTAGGCCATGGCATTTAAACGATGCTCAATTGGTACTAAGGGGCCCAAACTGTGCCAAGAAATATCTCCCACACCATTACACCACCACCACCAGCTTGAACCATTGATACAAGGCAGGATGGATCCATGCTTTCATGTTGTTTACACCAAATTCTGACCCTACTATCTGAATGTCGCAGCTGAAATCGAGACTCATCAGACCAGGCAACATTTTTATACTCTTCTATTGTTCAATTTTGGTGAGCCTGTGTAAATTGTAGCCTCAGTTTCCTGTTCTTAGCTGAAAGGAGTGGCACCTGGTGTGGGCTTCTCCTGCTGTAGCCCATCTGCTTCAAGGTTCGATGTGTTGTGCATTCAGAGATGGTATTCTGCATACCTTGGTTGTAACCAGCGGTTATTTCAGTTACTGTTGCCTTTCTATCATCTCAAGCCAGTCCCCCATTCTCCTCTGACCTTTGACATCAACAAGGCTTTTTCATCCACACAACTGTCACTCACTGGATATTTTCTCTTTTTGGGACCATTCTTTGCATGAAAATCCCAGTAGATCAGCAGTTTTTTAAATACTCAGACCAGCCCATTTGGCACCAACAACCATGCCACATTCAAAGTCACTTAAATTCCATATATATATATATATATATATATATATATATACTGTATATACTGCATATTTATATACAATATAAAATTCATACACACAATTTTAAGTATTAGCATATTCACACTGCCTTCTTTTCACACCAAGATGAAATTATACATCAACAATTAATTATAATATACGTATTACAGAAATAATTAACTTGTGGTACATTAAATTCATAGGTAATGAATATTGGAGAAACACATTTTTCATCTTTGTGCTGCTTCCCCAGTGTTCATGTTGTCAGGAGTCAGTTAGTTACTTTGAAGAAATTAAAGAAGCTTATTACTTGCTGGCCTCCAAAGATGCACCTTAAAGTAGAAGTCCACCTTAACACTAAAATCTCTAAATCTACAGGCATCCACGATCTAAGACTAACCTATCTAGCCCTGTAAAGAAGAAATCCCAATACATACCTTTTTTTAAGCCACCCCAGTCTGTTCTACAGTGGCGGTTCTACAGAAGACACAGCCGACAATGGCTGGGAAATGAATGGGAAGTGATGTCACCCATAGAATTACTATGGGGCATCCATTGTCAGCTGCCTACCTCCACACCAAAGCCGCTGGTGACAGCTCAGTGTGGGATCAGAATGGAGAGGCTTCAAAAAAGGTATGTAGTGGGATTTCTTCTTTACAGGGCTAGGTTAGTCTTAGATCGTGGATGCCTGTAGATTTACATATTTTAGTGTTAGGGTAGACTTCTACTTTATCACCTTGCTCCATAGCATAAGCAACCCTGCATGTAGAGCATCATGTATAAAACAATGGAAATGGAATGAAAATGTGGTGTTGTAGAAGGTAACCAGTCAGATTTTAGTATTGTTCCAGCGCAGGTTAGAATAAAAAAAATAATTTATGCTTGTTACAATTAAAGTGGAGTTCCACCCATGTAAAAGTCAGCAGCTACAAAAAGTATAGCTGCTGACTTTTAATAATCGGACACTCACCTGTCCCAGGCTCCAGCGATGCGGTCACCTGGGGGCTCGCTCATCGCCCCCTCCCCTTGGTGGCGACGGCATGTTAACTGTGGGCACCCTGCTTTGGCTTCAAAGCCAGGCGAGCACTGCACATGCCGGCGTATCTTCTGGGACCTGTGACCCAGAAGATTGCCCAGAGGGAGGGGGGGAGGTGAACTTGTTTGCGTGAGCTGCGGCGCCAGGGGAGGAAGTGGACCTGGGACTCTGTGAAAACAGGGTCCCTGGTCACCCCCCCAAAAAAAGACATGCCAATTGTGGCATGTTGGGGGGTCACCTTCCATTAAAGCGTAAGTTCCACTTTAGGGTGGAACTCCGCTTTTAGAGTTTATTCTTCTCTACAAATGGCAGTAGTGTATTTGTATGCCCTGTGATTTTTTTTAAAATTCACTCAAAGGTAGTAGTGCTTTTCAGTGAGTTTACGCCAGCCAGGAGAGCTTTTAGACCCACTTTTGTTTAACACAATAGTAAAAGGTCTGCAAAATAAACGGTTGTCCTTGCAGAGTTTTCCACTATCACTTCACATGCAAATGAAAGTGATTTTAGCCTTGTTCAGTGCTGTACACAGGTGCTTCCTTCTGTCTCCTGGCACACTTACCCAGCAATGCTGCTCAGGCCTCCAACTGCAACTTCTTAGCTAGTCCCTTAGACCAGATCACAGTACTACTGTGTTCACATGAAATCTATGCACCTCTCTCATGCATCCTCTGTATATCTGTCACAGCTCTCTGCTGCACAGGTGCCACACCCTGACCCATGCAGGGAACCTCCTGTCTCTCAGGTGGTGCCAGAAATTACTGTCAGACCCTTAATTATAACAGGAATGTACACACGCAGCCTGCTGGCCTGCAGTAAGACCTGGACACAAGATTAGAGGCTTCATCCCTCCCAGGACTCTTTGAAGCCTCCAAACTCCAGAACTCAATCTGAGAATTACAAAACAGGTAGGAAACTGGTAGATCAAATGTATCCATCAGAACAGCCATTCTGGAGCCCCTCAATCTGCATTCACGTTCTCCACAGTGGCAGGGCATAGCACTATTGCAGTCTATAGAAATTGTAATACGTAAATGGTAACAATAGAAAAATGCATCCAGACTAGACATGTGCGGTTAGTTTCGTTCCAAATTAAAATTCGGATGAATTTTTGAATTACAACAGTATCAAATTTAAATGTATCCGAAATAACGAAAAAAAAATTTGTACAAAATTAGAATTCAAATCATTTTTGAAACGTTTTCGAATACTTTTCTATTCGAATAGCTTTCAAATTTGAATTCGAAAAATGCTCGAATTTGAATCATTTTTTAGTTTCCAAAGAGAACAAAGTACAATAGAAATTAAAGGAATAGAACAGAAAAAAACAATAGACTAGAAAAGAGTATAACAGAAAACAAAAGAATAGAATACAACAGAGTAAAACAGCTCTGTTCCACCAAATTATATTCTTTCATTTTCTGTTATATTCCCCTCTATTGTATTCTATCTTTTTCCATTCTATTCTTCCATTTTCCACTCCACCCCATTCTCCTTGGAATGTGTGAAACTGTTCATATTTGAAAACTATTCGAATTTCGAAAAATGATTCGAAATTGATTTGAAAACAAAACTAATTCCAAAAACAAATTAAACGAATGAAACAAATCTAACTAAACAAATTTATGTAAATAACGAATCGAAACAAAACTAAACAAATTTTTTCACTCTGCACACGTCTAATCCAGACATTAAAAATTGAGCTCTGTATTGATGTAGATTAAAACTGTTTAGAAACAAAAGCTACTCAATATGCACTGTCAGTAGTAATAATGACTATTTATATAGAGCAGTCACTTTTAATTAAGCAATGTTTACTGCAAACAAAATAAAAGGCAATAATGCTTAAAGCAAGTAAATATGTTAAAATATTAATATGTTTACTGTTTTATTTGTCAAAGGATTCGTAATTCTGCACAAACCAGTTTTATGATTTGCACACTTTTGATACATTTCACAGTCAGCATTGGTGGCTTTCACGTGGGTGGTCCATTCATTGCCTTTTCTTCTATCCATTTTTGGATGAAAAACAGAAAGAAATTCATTACTATGGACTTATGGATGTAAATGGAGGATCATGTATATACATCTGTCTTTTCAGTCCATTTCTTTAAATTGAATAAGACTGCGTCTCTGTTGCGTTTAGATGGCTCTGAACAGATGTACGTGGATGCTGTGCATTATGTTCATTCCATTTATGTCTGTTGTTCAGCAAGATACATATTTTATGTTTATACATTTGTCGTCCATTATTAGTCTCCTCAACAACTAAAAAAAAAATGGATGCAAACTGAATTAAACTGAACTGAAGTGCAAAGTGATGTAAACTGAACTGAACGCTTAGTCCTTTCACAAGGACATTATGAAATCAGTCATGTTTTTTGTTAAGAAAAAACGAATGAATAGGAATTCAGGTTACATCATTCTTCATCGGGTTGCTTGCCAATCTTTAGTTCAGTTTACATCAGTCTGCACATCAGTTCAGTAATGTTCTGTTCAGTTCACTTTGCTTGCATTTTTGCATCCATTTTTATTTTTTAGTTGTTGAAGAAATTTGTCATAATAGCAAATGTGAATGACCTCTGTTACCTCTGTTCTGGTCAATTTAAATGGAAATGGATGCATCCTTGTTCCATTAAAAAAATTGCACCTGAACGGACAGAGATGTAGGCAGATGTAAATAGTTTTCTATCTGACAATGTAGAAGTGAAAAACTGACAAACAGAATTCCCACGTGAAAGGCCCCTTACTGCTCATCGGATCCCCTCCTTGCTTATTGTACAGAGGTGATTGCCAATAAGCGGGCTGAATATGGTTACTGATCCAGGCTGTGTTATGTGGCAGATGTGGTTAATTCATAAGACTGCACAGAGTTGCAAATCCTTTGACATGTAAACCAGTACACTGGATTTATAATAAAAAAAAGATACAATTTTGAACAGGCTATCCTGTCCAATTCCACCCCTTCAATAGGTTCTGCACACTATAACTGGTGTGGTGGTGATCAGGGACACTATAACTGGTGTGGTGGTGATCAGGGACACTGTAACTGGGGTGGCAGGGATTTGGTGATTAGTGACAATATGACTGAGGCGGCGGTGATTAGGGACACTGACTGCTGACAATATGTAAACATAAATAAATAAAGATTATAATTTTTCTTATACATTTTTTTTCATACTATCACCAGAGCAGTGCAGTGTTACCAAAGTGACACTGTAGGGCTCTGGGGAGGTGATCAAAAAGAACATTTTTACACGGTGATTATCACTGTAACGATCACTGGGTAAGATTGTTCAAAGGTTCCATTTGTGAAACCTTGTTTAGTACTGTGATGCTGTGACTGGTCACATCTTCACATGGTACTGTGCTGTTGTGATTGGTACCAAGTGATTGCTGTGACCAATCACAGAGATCACATAGTAATAAACAATGACAGCCTTGTTTACTACTGTAACTGTGATCCCTGTAATTGGTCCAGTGATCAGATTGTATCAGGGCTGCTCTCAGCGGCCAGACACAATGGTCAGAAATCTGCTGTGTCCAGCAGACACAGGGGTCACAGATCCCACCACTGTTCTCTCTAGAGAACACACACAAGTTCCCAAAGCGGGAGGACATACAGGTATGTCCACCCACATAGGCACTACTCCCATCTGGCCATATATATTATACACAGTGGGCTAACAGGAAGCAGTTCAAGTAAACCTGTCACGTGAAAAATTACATGGGACTGCCATTAATGACTTTATTTTGAAATTCTTTTGAAGTTGATTGGCTTTCATGCTGACACTCTAAATTCTGAATCATCAACCTGGAATAAGTAAGCAGAACAGGAAAGCAGAATGGTAAAAATCCCTTTCTACATAGTTGTTCAAGGTTAGTGACTCAAATTATAAAAGAAAAGGGTCATTCCAACCTCCAGGCAACAAGCATTTTTGAATGGAGAGCTCGGTAATGACAGTCTTCATGTTTCTTTAATGACAAGTTTTCTTTAAAGCTTTAAATGTTCCATTTAAATCAGCTAGATACATTCCAGGTGTGTAAAAAAAATAGAGTACAACGTTTAACAGTTCATTCTCTTTAGAAAGCAGCCACAACCTGTGTAGAAAAGCATGTCCCCTGCCAGGATTCTGTAGAGAGGGTCACTTTCTCTCGGTGTGGAAGTAGTATCGCTGCAGAATTCCAACATGCCAGAGTTCTCCAGTAAGCAAGGAGCATTGGTGTATTATGGTTCTGTAATTATGCTGACCTCTCACATATGGGCTTATAACCACCAAATAATTCACAGTGGCTCAAATCTTGGTAATGTGGTCTAACACCAAAAAGGTTTAACAGACCTTATTCCCACTTAGACAGCTGTCACTGTTTCCTTTCATGTACTATATCGGTGACAACTAAAAAAATTTTACATTTGCCAGGACTTTCCTGATGATAGTGGTTACCAGGACAAAAAAACGCTGTCCAAAAGGTAAAAAAAAAAAAAAAAAATCTTTAGGTATACTTATACATTTTTAATGTTAAGTTACTACTACATATTTTGATTTGATCCCACTACAGAAAAACAATATTATTAGCGGCAATGACTCCCAGTGCCGTGTTGTCACCCTTGCCCTTTTTGGATCCTTGCATGGCAGCACAGACTAAGTGTGTGCCTCTGATCGCCTTGTAAGTAAATTCGTTTTTCTTTATTCCTTGTATCTAAACCTAATGAGTAAGCTCATTTATATACGGGTGAGTTTTACCTTGTTTATGGAAATTGCCCTGGTTCTCAAACTGTATGTAAAATAATCGCACAGAACATTATGTCAATAAATTTTCTTTATTGAATTTTTTAATAAATCACAATGATAAGTGACCCAAAAGTGTCACTCAAATCAGACTTTTAACATTACATGTTTTTTTTTTGCTTACCGGAGTTTTAGTATTTGTATATTTTAGCCCTGTACACAAAAATACCAGTTTGTACAGTTTGGTCTTCCTCTTTTCAACTGCTTTGCTAGTGCTAACAATTTGACCACGCTTTAGTTTTTGAAAATATACACAAAAATGGGACTTTCTCAGAGCTATTCTTCTTCTTCATTTTAGGGCATAAGGGCTATAGTAGAGGGAACTTTCGTAGTGCAACATGGCATTTCTTCCTTTTTGTTTGTGTGTGTACACCTATAGTTTTGTTTAAAGGGTACGTTCACCTTTTAAAAAAAATAATGCTCATTTTTTTGCAGTTAAAAAAAAATGTGCATTCATTATTTCTTTTTCTTAGGAATCTGTAACACATTACACACGCAATCAGCATTTCACAGATGCAATGCCAGTTATCTGCAGACTGTCAGTAGGGCTGTCTGCCCATACCAACAGGCAGGCAGTTACCTTGGTCCAGGAAGAATCAATGAACTACAAGCATGCTCAACGGAGCCCTTAAAGTTCATTGACAACTACAAGCCGTCAGCTGCAAAGACTGTCGGTACTTGTAGTTTATTCATTTACAGGGGAGGGATCGGGGGGAGAGCTGCAAGAGCAGGTTACACATTTCACCTTAAAAACATGTTCCCGAAGGTGAACTTATCCTTAAATTTTACCTGTTTAATTGACCATAAAGTAAATCTTTTCTAAAAGGTTACTGTGGTGTCAGTGTTGGTCATCTTCTAAAATTGCTACTTGGCTACTTGTTATGCTATCCCACTGTTTTCAGTACTATCTCCTACTCTATCCACCTTTAGGTGATCCCTTAAAACAAAACTATTCATGGAAGCCTACCCCACCTCCCCCTAAAAACTGTTCTATGGCTTTCTCCATCAGCTCACCCCCATAGCTTTGATTGTAAGTTCCAAGATCAGGGCCAAGATCAAATTGTATTGTAACTGTTCTTTCTCTTTTTATTTTACAAAGCGCTGCACAAACTGTTGGCACTATAGAAATCCTTCATAATAATAATAATAATAATTGATAGCCTGAATATTTGTAGACTATGTCTTTATATCTTTATTCCTTGTGTCTCCTACATTTTATGCTGCTTCCTTGTTTTTCTACTGGTGTCCGGTATCAAGACAGCCAGAATTTGTAGTTTTAGGCAAGTCGCATTACTTTTTCTTTTACAGATGCTACAAAGCTTTAAGCTATTGGCAAAGAAAATGCCGATCTATAGTTTTCCTTAATTTTATCTGTGTTATTATTAAACATATCTATTTATCTGTTTCCCTAAATTTTCTGTATTTAATGGTTCTGTAATGGCTTCTGATGGCATCTGATGTATTATGGCCATGTATAGACTTGTTTGAGCTGCATTCTTTTCTGATATAAAAAAAAAAATTATATAATATAAAATATTTATGGTAACCCATTAGGCTCTCTTCACAAAGCTAACATACAAGAATATATATCCCTCAAAAACGTGATGTTGGCCTAATGAAATTTGAAAATTGCCTTAGGCTGGTGTTCAAGCTTTTTAATTTCAGCCTGTTTGTTGGAAAAAATATATTTTTTTACCTTATAAATAACAATTATTTTATAGTAATTTTATTTTGCAATATAAATACTGTAACTGACTGAGAAAATTATATTTTCTCAGCCAGTTATTTATATTGCATGGATTTTAGCAGACTTCATTGCAGTCCAACCTGCTGCTGTTCTGCTAAAAACACACACAGGCATTCTATTCACTTTCTACTGGAGTGCTCAATAGAAGAGTCTGCTGCTTTAATCACATAAGCAATTCAAGAGATGTAATTACAGAAAAGCTGTAGGTTGACCACATATGCAGGAATTCGCATTTCTGTTTCCATTTTAGACAAACCTTAGTGTTGACTTACAAGTTGGGGGCCTGGAACCCAGGGGCTTCATAGGGACACCCTACAAGATACTGTTATTTTAGACAATTTTAATCCATGACAGGCTCACTATAATGAATATAGGTATGGTTTACTTTATTTTATCTATGTAAAAAGCAAATCAGTATTGTAAATAACTTCTATAACTATCATGTTGGTGTTCATTTGGCAAGCATTTACTGAGGTTGGGAAGTTGCTTGCTTTCTTTTGTGTTCTCTCCTTGAAACAATTTTCCATAGCCTACATGCTGTGTCTACATGTCTCCTCATTGCTGATACATACCTTCCAACATCAGTAGTCAAAAGAAGAATCATCTGGAAAGGAGAAAACATTGTGGGAAAATGCACATGGCTAAATTGTGCTAAATATTGGCCGCGGCCTAAAGAAATATGGTTAAATATAGTTTAAAGCCGGTCATACATAAATTGAAATTCATCTGTTTCAGTAGGGACTGCCTGAGTTTAAGGCTATGTTCACACATGTGAATTGGATGCATTTTGAACCGCATTCAATTCACATGATATGTGAAAGAACATTGCTTTTTATTGTCCCTGTTCACATATGTCCATTGCAGCCGCGGTAAAAATTCAGTGCAAATTGAAAAAGAGTCCTGTCAGTTTTCTGAGCAGTGCGGTCTGGCTCAGGTGCAAATTCAGGCCCATTGACTTCTATGGGAATGCTTCTGAATCGCACATGACATTGTCAACAAACCTGACCTGATCCTGATGCAATCCTGACCTGATACTGATCAAAATCTGACCTGAAATGCTGAACAACTACTTTGACAATTAGGCTGGGTTCACACCTATGAGAATTGGATGCGGCTTAAACCGCATCCAATTCGCAGGACACTTGAAAACACATTGTTTTCAAGGTGTCCAGTTCGCATATGTGCGGTGCATTCGCACTCCACATTGCACAGAAAACGTGGCGTTTTCTGTGCAGTGCGGTGCAAATTCCCAGCCCGCTGTGTTCAATGGGAGTGCATCTAAAAGGTAGCTGCACCCTGAGCGGGGATATTTTCCCCTGCTTGCGGCTCCTCCCCCCTCCCTGCCCCTGCAGCTGCTGCGCTGTGAGAATGGACAGGAGCGGCTCCGCCCCTTCTCGGCAGCAGACAGATTGGAATTCCCACCGGACTGGTGAGAATCCAGCCTTAGCTGTGAAAACGGAGCTTCAATTCGCACCTTACATGTGTGAACCCAGCCTCAACTCACTGTACAGCAGACTGACATTGGGGATATACATACCTTGCCCTATGAGCATTGTCAGTGCATATCTTGGCCTATATAGGTGCATAAGCTATTCACTCATAAGAGGTTATGTGGACTGGAGGGTTTAACTATCAGGCTGGATTCATACGATTGCTGTGTGAATTCCAGCCTGCTTGCTGTTGAGAAGGGGCGGAGCTGCCGTTTGGTGGCTCCTGTCCGTCCTCACAGTGCAGCAGCTGCGGGGAAGGGAGAAGCCACGAGCAGGGGAAAATATCCCAGTTCAGTGCGGAACACATCTCCGTGTCAGATGCGTTCCCATTGAACTTAATATGCTGGGAATGCGCACCACATTGCGCAGAAAACGCACACATTTTCTGTGCAATGCGGACTGCACCTATGTGAACCTGAAACATTGAAAACAATGTGTTTTCAAGTGCCATACGAATTGGATGCGGTGTATGCCGCATCCAATTTGCATAGGTGTGAACCCAGCCTTAATATTACCTTTGAACAATTACTCTATGCCGTTGTTATCCTGGTCTTATTTACGGGTCTGAAAGAGTTGGACTTGGCTTGTTTTTATCAGTGTTTGTTTGTGTCTGTCAGTCATTGTTTTAAACATATATTTGTGGTTTAATAAAATCGTTTTTTATTTTCAGCTTCATCATGTACGGGCAGACTGATTGTGCCTAATCCATAAGTCGACTGTAGTAAAACCAGCCTATCAGATTGTTTTACAATTGATTACTGCCAGCTGCTATAGCCACTAGCAGTAATCAATTTGTTTTGCCAGTGGGAAGGTTCACCGGAATGCATTCCCCCATCAACACAGTGGCTCTGGTAGAAGAAAGGAAGGAAAGTTGAGTAATCTACGAGCTGCTTAAGCCAACTTACAGTATATACTACACACATATGCTGTAGTCCTTATAACCACAAAATATTATTTAGCTACTATACTACAAGTAAGAGTTTCACAGACACACATAAACATAAGGGATCATCTTTAAAAAAAAAAAAAGAACACAATTTGGACAAAGAGCTAACACTTTGTCTGAGTCTATCCTAAAGAAGAACATGCAAATAAAATATTAGGCAACAACTTAGCAACTAGCAACTTTAAGGACTGTGTTATGTATAACACAATGTATCGAGAGCAGCTGTCAGCAGTATGTGTCATAGCCGTGCTCCTTATATTGGTTATCAGCAAATGGAAAAGATGGATAGCATCAATGGGAGGAAAAATGGTGGTCAGGGGGACAAAAAAAAATACATTTCACCTTAAAAATAGGAAAAATGCCCAGGGATGGTCAGGATAAAAAAAAAAAAACATTTTAAAGGGTTAAGGTAGCTTCCCTTTTAAGAGGTATTTCCCTTCAAGAGTAATAAATATACTAAAAGTTTAGGCAGCACTGCTGACAAGCCGTGGATTGCCCTCATCTTTTGGAATTATGTATAGGATAGCGTAAACTAAAATAGATTGCCCCCACAGATTGCATATCAGGGCTCATGATCCATTGATTGATGACAAAAGCTCTTTAACAATCAAGCTATGTTTTTAAGCAGATAGTTTTGCAAAAGTGTAAGGTTTTTTTTTTTTACCCAAACAGACTACTTTTCTCTGGGGCTTTTCGTGTTCATCTCTTCTTTTCACATGGGCATTTTTAGTTCCTTAGCTGTCCATCAGGGATAAGGTAAGCATGAGATCAGCCAGATGTAAATGCTTTCATGAATGCGGTAAGTGAAAGGGTTTACAATACTGGACAAAAAAGATCCACTGTAGAGCAGCATCTGTTCCAGTCTACAATTTCAGATTGAAGCATGATGCCGATGAAGCTTTCTAGCTGCCACTTGCTCTGCTTGCTTCAGACATCTATTGATTTGAGTGGCCCTGTAGTTGGGCAGCCTGCTGTACAAGTGGCAGAGTGGTACCCAGTACGTGATAATAGACACAGAAGAGAAACATGAATTGAACAACAGCTCACATACAGCTGAAGAGACACTCAATTCAGGCAATCCACATCCCAAGAGGGAATATTTTTGCTGGCCTGCCAGGCAGCACATATAGTAATGAGCAGCACTACAGCACTAGAAAGTCTTGTTGTACCCGGTGACTCTGCCTGTGCTCCTTCCCAGCTCCCTAATAACTGTAAAGGGTCCCTACTTCTTTTCGGACAGCCTGGGGGGGGGTCACAGTTTCAGAACGATGCCCCCTACTACGCCGCTAATGCTCAGCAGTGGGACACAGCCCAGATATACAAAACATTGGGATTTTGCTAAAATCCCCTGGGACAGCCCAATGGAAACCAAAACTGCTGGAAGGTATACTGATCAGCAAGGTCTTCCTTGGGGATGCACCAGTCCCAGTTTTTTACTGATACTTTTCCTCAAGTATTCACAGATATCAATTACTTTTTTTCATGTGGTGGGGTGCAATTTGAGCCCATACAAAATGAATAGGCTCAAATCCCACTGCAAAGAATTGCATGTGATTTGAAGAAGAATGCACAGCTCCTGTTTGAACCCAGGCTTGAAACTTGAGCTCATTTATTTTATATGGGCTCAAATTGCACCACACCACATGAAAAAGAAATTGGTTTTAGGTATCGGAGCATTTGCACAAATGCAAGTATTCGTGCAAATGCTTAGTATCGGCACCGATGCAACACTAGTCTTCCTACTTGCTGCTGAGCACTCCTGAGGTTACTACTACTTGGTTTCTTTATTTCATTGCCACCAGCCTTGGAAAACGAATTTCTTTCCAAAGCGTTTGCATCAAGCCTAAGAAAGCCAGTGCTTCTCATGTGATGAGAGAAATATGTAAACCTAAACTCATATAGTGATGTAGTGACATGACTAGTACTTACAGGGGTATGAAAAATAGTCTGGCTTTTTTTAAGGATTAAGGCCTCATACACTTGGACGTTTTTTGACGCCACGTTTTTTGGCTTTTTTTGCAGCTCTCCAAGTTGGTCAATGGCCCCATAAAAACGCCAACGTTTTTGAGCTGTAGAGTGCGTCAGCGTTAGTGAGCTGAAAGTAGAACCCACGGGCAGCGCATTCTAATGTGATATTTGTTATTGTGCTTTATTTGGTATCATTGACAAATTCTCAGGAAAGACAATCTTGGAGTTAGCCCAACACTGGACATTTTTTTTTTCTAGCTTTGGATAGAATTGGAAAAGGGTTACACTTCTATAAGGTTTTAAATGCTATCAAATTATGTTAACACAGCGCCCAATTATTGTGAGATTTGTATCAACTGAAATATGACATAAATTGCAAAGCAGCTACTTAGAACTCCAAATGAAATAAATCAAAATACCATATACAAGAGCAAAACTTATAACTATCCAAAAAATAATGAATATAAGCAAAGCAGTCCTTTGATAAAACAATTAGTGTCCAAACATGATGAAATGTAGAAATTTGCATCCTGAAATCACAATCACCACTATGCTATAACCTCACAAAACATCATTCAACAAATATAGCCTTCCAAGTAACAGGAAGGTCAAAATAGACGTATTTTAATAATCAAACTCATGAAAACTCCCATACATCATCCAATCCAATCAAGCCTATCATATACATTTCCAGTAATGTCTATTTAGCTGCTGCAACCGGTGTATCGAATATGCCTCAGAATTTGGAATTGTGCACCCAAAAAAAGAAAAAGAAAAACCCTAGTAGAGTGGTAACGTTGATCTTAGGGCAAAGGATCAGAAAAAAAGCCACTCACATTTAAAAAGTGAAAATGCTTTAACAGCATGTAATTCCTAAATTCTCATGCAGACTCCCATACACCATCCAATCTTATCAGGTCAATCATATACATTGCTAGTACTGATTCTTCAGATGTCATGAACAATAAAGCCATCTTTGCTCACAATCATGAATAAATATCTGATTAAAAGTGCATGAGTGTATTATCTACATGCGATTTTTGCAGATTTGAGAGTTAGTCCGATGCATTGGACACCTTTGGGAGGACGATACTTCCACGCACCCGACACAGCAAGTTCCCGCTTTGGGGTGTTGGGGCGTCGGAAAGTAACACCTCCCACCCAGGCTTACCTGGAGGGTGGTCCCAAGACCATTCTATACTTCATGTTTTCTTGTTACATTGGATTTAAGTGTCTGAAATTGTAATCTTCTTACTATGCAATCTCCACATATTTGCTCATATGTCAAGTAACTAACTCAGCGCTTATACCTTACCTTTACTTGTTTTGTTGAAAATTCCAATAAAAATCTTTGAAAGAAAAAAGTGCATGAGTTGCGCTGCACTCTCATAAGCATTATTATTATACAGGATTTATATAGCGCCAACAGTTTGCGCAGCGCTTATGATGTACATGCTGTGTAGCCTCCTAGCCAAATAACCATTAGTGGGAGGAATAAATGAGTTTTCACCAACTATCATCAAAAAACGCCAACTGGACCACTACAGCCAGCCACAAGTAAATGCAATGACATTGACATCAGCCCTTGAGTAATTTCAGCGTAATGCCTTCATCAGGAGTGGTGGTGGTGTTTTTGATGGTGCTTGGTGAGAATTTACCCATTCCCCCCATCAATTGTTATTTGGCTAAGAAGTTACCTAGCAGCTACATCTTGATGTGTGTGAGAGAGTAGTGCCACTTATGTACTTTTAATATGGTATATTTTTATGAGTGTGAGTATCAAATGTATAAACTGCTACATATATGTATATGTACCAGTTGACACATCAAAAATTAAAAACTGTTAAAAGTCATTCAAGTTTCATAGTCTGAGACATAGGAGAACCCCTTTGTTGCTGTAAACAGCAGTTCATAAGTTAAATCCAACATTAAAAATCATAGAAAAATGAACCCCTAATTGATCTTTATTTAAGTTTGTGCATTGAAACCACATTCCTATGTCTTGGATATTTATAATGTTTCATATTGAATATAACGACAGCTCCTTACACTTCTACTCATTTATCACTATAGCAGGAGACTATTTTAGCACCAGATAGATAATTGTAGCAAGAAGACATTAGTCAACTTGAATGGATGAGGATTTCAAGTCCTACTGTATTCACAGAAATTGGTATTGAATAGCAACAGTGGCAACAATAAATACTTGCAAATAATGCACTCCCCTTACAGCCCGTACACGCGATCCAAAAATCGGACAAAAAATACCGCTTATGATGCGATCGTACAATAATCGGATCATTAATACACAGCTTACGAGAGCCGATCACGACAGTTCATCCGATAATATCCAATCAGACATGCATGAATATTTTGATCGTATGATAACACATCGTACGATTTTCGTTTAATCAGTACACCTGTCGTCCGAAAATACAATACAAATACACTACAACACATGACATCACTTCTGATTTTTTATTATGTTGTACGAGAATTTTCATAACTTTACTAAACTCTTCCGATTCGATCTGAGATTAGCATGCAACAAAAAAAAACGGACGATCTGTCGTCCGATTTTCGCACCGTGTGTACGGGGCTTTAGCTGAATAGTTTAAAAAGAGTAATCTCGCACATCTCCATCTTATTTTCCAGTAGATCTCAGGCCACAAGCATGGCTTAACACTAGCTACACATCAGTCTTAAGTCTTATATCCAGAGCATGATATTGTGGTAAAATATGTCACTACATGGATTCTTGTATGAGTGCTCCCTCTCAATGAGTGTGAACAGCATGTTATCATAGGCACCTTAAAGTCATCTGAGAAGTTTTTACAACCATCATTGTTCTCACACATTATGATGGCCCATACTTGTGTTCTTTCATCTTTAGTGCCCTGCCACATCATGGGTACTCTTATCCTCAACATTGTGATTGGCTGAACCAGTGGCAGCTGAATCCTACAAATGCCTTGCATTTGAAGTGGCAGCTGTCAGGGGGATACACGTGGGAACCATTGGTAAGTCCATGTGACCCTGAGACTGTTGAGGGTTGTGAGCACGGCTATTTATTTTTGAGCCTCCAGGCCAGAGGTCAGATGCCCCCTGATCCCACCCTCCATCTCTGCTTTAACACCCATACAACAAGTAAAGCCTCGTACACACGGGACGACGATCGTATACAACAGGTCGTACTAACGACCGTTGTATGCGATATCGATCGTTCGTATGCGCGATTAGAACAGTCGAACATACGACGGTCGTACAAGGGAGTTGTATGAGCAGACTAGAAAACTTGGTTGTACCAACAAGCGCTCATACGACCGTTGTATCGTGTGTACAGAGCAGTTGGTACAACAAGTTGTATTGTGCAAAACACGCATGCTCAGAAGTCAGGAACGTCCGGATGCTAATTACATGCACCTGAACGTTCTTTCTGTGCTCGTACGATCGTGTAGTGCAGTCAGTATGCAAGTTACATTATGCAACATACGATTTGCGACGATCGTACGTATGATCGTCGTCCCGTGTGTACGAGGCTTAACACTTCACTACTAAAACTGGAGAGTGCAAAATCTAGTGCAGCTGTGCCTGGTAGCCAATTAGCTTGTTCAATTAAGCTTTGACAAAAAAATCTGGAAGTTGTGTTTTTATGCACAGCTGCACCAGATTTTGCACTGTAGTCTCAGCAAATCAACCCTGTGGGGTCTGGTGGATTAGTAGAATTTGTAAAGACTAATAAGACAGGAATTTATTCTGTTTCTAAAATGCTGGGCCTTGCATACTTGTAGAGGCTGCTAAGTCCTGTCCCTGGGCAAGCTAAAGTAAGGAGAAATGGATAAAATCTGCCTGAGTTCATATTTATATTTAATTAATTGATTAATTAATTGATTAGGAGAGTAAGGGAGAGCATATATCAGTATTATTTGGTAATTAAGTTTTATACATTTTACTTCTCTCTGTTTAAGAACCAAAATCTCTCCTTAGAGGATTGCTGTCTCACCATTATCATCACTATCTCTTTGGGTGGAGAAGCTGACTCATTGTTACTGTCATTCACAACACTCACTGTTTAGCAGCTTAGCTATACTGTTCCTTATCAGCAAGCATTCCTTGTGGTTATCTTTATCACATATATCAATACAATACCATAAGCACTTGTCTTTTTAATATGGCATTCATGTTTACAGTGGCAGCAAACAGATCAGAAATGCATGTGTCACCCAAGGGAACCATGGAACAAGGCCTGTACAGGTCCTTCTCAAAGCATTTCATACCCTTTCATTTGCCTCCACTTCAAACATGAATTTTGATAGCAAACACCATTATCAGTTCCCCTCTTTGAAACAGGAGGTTATGTAATCCTTTTTTGTTCAAATGATTTCTCAAAAAATGTTTTAAACAGAATGTGAAACTATTTCATTTTTATTTTAATAGCAGATTTCAGAATATCAATTAATCATTGATGACTTGCCAGAAGCATAACTAAAAATCATACAGCCTCAAAGCAAAATGTTGCCTCAACATCAAATACCTAAAAAAAATAATTATATTGATATATAGATATCTAAATGTACCCCATATCTGTTTTCTCCTCCTGATGCTTTCTTTTGATACAGTGATAACAGCAGCAGGCCAGCAGAAACTGCTCTATATGTGAGAGACACTGCCTTCTCACAACAATTACATCACAGCTTTTACTTTATTCTTCAGTGGCGGCCCGTGGATTAAGGGGGCACGGGTGCCACCCCCCATCTCTGCCGCCGCCCTCCTATCCATGTGCCCGGACCCTTTCAGAACACCGGACACATGGATTCCTATGGCAGGGGCGGGAGGGAGTGTTTTTTTTAAGCACCTGATTAGAGTCCGAGGGTCTAATAGGCTTTAAAAAAGGGTGGGCTCGGGGCGCAGAGAGTGCGCCCCTATTCCACCCAATTGTGTGACCATAGCAAATACATTTTCGCTATTTTCACACTGCAGTGCCTCCCTGCCAATCAGGAGGCAGGTCGGTGAGACCTGTTTCCCGATTGGCCAAAGCACCAGGAAATCCTATTGGATGCCTAGGCACTTTGGCAAGGAAGGGGAAACATGAGGAGCAGACACCTCCGTCTGCCCTCTCCACACACCGCCAACGTCGCTGCTATGGAGGCGACAGGAGGATCCTCTCCACTCCAGACTGAGTCCACACACACAGTAAGTGCCGGACCTCTGGGATGGAGGTGTGTGCTGTCAGTGCCGCTCACGAGGTCCATGGCGGGGGGGGTAATGCAGTATACTCCTATCTGGTGGCTCTGTATACCCCTAACTTGTGGCTCTGCATACTCCTATTTGGTGGCTCTGTATACCCCTATCTAGTGACTGTAAACCCATATCTGATGGCTCTGTATACCCCTATCTGGTGACTGTATACCCATATCTAGTGACTTTGTATACCCCTATCTGGTGACTGTATACCCTATCTGGTGGCTCTGTATACTCCTATCTGGTGACTCTGTATACTCCTATCTGGTGACTGTATACCCATATCTGTTTGCTCTGTATACCCCTATCTGGTGACTGCATACCCTACCTGGTGGCTCTGTATACCCCTATCTGGTGACTGTATACCTATATCTACTGACTGTATACCCCTATCTAATGGCTCTGTATACTAATATCTGGTGGCTCTGTATACTCCTATCTGGTGACTGCATACCCTATCTGGTGACTCTGTATACTCCTATCTGGTGACTCTGTATACTCCTATCTGGTGACTGTATAACCCATCTGGTGACTCTGTATACCCTATCTGGTGACTCTGTATACTCCTATCTGGTGACTGTATACCCTATCTGGTGACTCTGTATACCCTATCTGGTGACTCTGTATACCCTATCTGGTGACTCTGTATACTCCTATCTGGTGGTTCTGTATCCCCCTATCTGGTGACTCTGTATACCCCTATCTGGTGACTGTATGCCCCTATCTGGTGACTCTGTATACCCCTATCTGGTGACTGTATGCCCCTATCTGGTGACTCTGTATACCCCTATCTGGTGACTGTATACCCTAACTGGTGGCTCTGTATACTCCTATCTGGTGACTCTGTATACCCCTATCTGGGGACTCTGTATACCCCTATCTGGTGGGTCTGTATACCCCTATCTGGTGAGTCTGTATACCCCTATCTGGTGATTATATACCCTATCTGATGGCTCTGTATACTCATATCTGATGGCTCTGTATACTCATATCTGGTGACTCTGTATACTCCTATCTGGGGACTCTGTATACCCCTATCTGGTGGCTCTGTATACCCCTATCTGGTGATTCTGTATACCCCTATCTGGTGACTATATACCCTATCTGGTGGCTCTGTATACTCCTATATGGTGGCTCGGCATACTCCTATCTGGTGACTCTGTATTTCCCTATCTGGTGGCTTTGTATACCCCTATCTGGTGGCTCTGTATACTCCTATCTTGTTGCTCTTTATACCCCTATCTGGCGGCTCTGTCTACGTCTATCTGGTGGCTCTGCATACCCCTATCTGGTGACTCTGTATACTCCTATCTGGTGACTGTATACCTATATATTTTTTTTTTGCCTTTTTGCTTTTCTGTCTTTCAAGATTCTTTGGGCTCAATCCACAAAGATATTATTGTACTCTCAGAGACAAATTAACTAGATTTTTTTCACACAGTTTTTCAGAAAAAAAGCACTACTAAAATAAAGCATGAGTTATTTTATCAAAATGTTAGGTATTTTACTCATGAAACCACTTGGTATTTTATTTCATGACATGATATACAGTTGCGACCACCAGAAGAATGATCATCTCTTTCTGTCACACTATTTTTTTTTCTCCCTTAGCCCTGGTTCACATAGGAGCAATGTGGGAACCGGCGCGATTATAGAGCCGATTTCCGCATCGCTCCTCTCTCGCAGTCCGTTCACACTGCCTTCTGTGACACCCCAGTTTTCACCGATCGCAGTGCGAATTGCGCACTCGCACATTAATCAGATTGCATGGGTGAGAACACCCATGCGATGCGATTCTAGTGCGGGAAAAAAAAGGTACATGTACCTTTTTTTGTGTGAGACCTTTTTTTGTGTGAGTCTAATGTGAGTTCAGCCATACAAGTGTATGGCTGAACTCGCACTGCTCAGAGATCGCATGTGATCAGCACCCGCAGTGCGGGTGCGAATCTCATGCGATCTCTGAGATCGCATCAGACTGAACCCGGGCTAAATATACTTCTTTTTTTTCTCATTTCTTACCTCGACTTAGTATTCTTTACATAAAATAAAAATATACATGTTTATTTCTCGATAAGTGTATACGTTATTTTAAACTACTTATTGATGTGTTATATGACTTTTGAAAATGCAGTATACAGTGTACCTTGTATAAGGTAATAATAATTGTGCTAAATGTCATATATCTATGTTCAAATTTTGGCACTGTTTTGTCTTATAATTTTGATGCATTTCAATATTGCCAATAAAAATCTTTATTGAAAAAAAAAATTATATACAATGGAGAAGAATTAGAACCCTTGTCATTTTTAGTGCTAATAAAGAGGTAAAATGATTTAAATTGTAGAAATATGCCAACTCAGAAGTCAGTGTGCCCCCTGCACCATATGTAATAATACAAAAGAAAAAAAATACTAGAATACCAGTCAAAGAGAAGCTGCTTTCATAGGACACACGTGGCCCATCAAAAGCAACCAAGTTAAATTAAGTAAATACAACATATATTTATAAATGTCAAATATTAAATGAAAATAGTTTTAAAAATTACACACATATATAAATACCATTTTCCACCAATAAAAAGACAGCTTTGTCATTAAGGAGATTTCCCTTCACTTCTTTTTTTCTTTTTCCAAAAGTCTTCAATAGCCAAAACAGGAAGTGAGAGGAAATCCCTACAAATTAAATGTCCCCGTTGGAAGATTTACCCTCTATTAAGTTTTCAGGACAAATAGAGAGCGTGAGTCTGCCTAACGGGGGCACAGACAGCAAAAAAAAAAAACCCTGACGCGGGTTCTAATCCATCTCCACTTTATAAACTAAAAAAAAAAGTTTAGCCTTTAGCTATACTTTAACCACTTCTCGACCAGCGGCGTAAATAGGCGGCGGCTGGTTTTGAGCAGCTCTACCGGGGCATAGCCTGCAGCTGCAGGCTATATCCCGGTATCATTTTTTAGAGCTGGCAGTCGGCTATCCAGGGGTAACGACCGATCCAGCTCGGGAGCCGCTCGGTCATTATCCCAGGGGGCGGGAGGGGACATCCCCCCTCCCGCCGCCTTCCGTCGCTCTTCTCTGGCCTCCAGGAGACCGGAGCGATGATCCGGCACCTCCGCTGGCTAGAAGGAGACCTGATAGAAGCCGTAATCGGCTCCAATCGGGTCTCCTTCGGCAAATTCCCAAAGCGACGTCACAATGTCACTTCCAGTTTACTCGGCGGCTAACGGCGCCAATTTAAAAAAAATGACAGTAATCAGAATCACCGTTTTTGGTGATCTGAATACTGTGAAGTGCAAAGGAGGGATGGGGGGGGGTCTTTTAAACCCCCCAGCCCTCCAAAAAGAGTACTTGTCACCACATGTTACTATCACAAGGGATGTTTACATTCCTTGTGATAGCAATAAAAGTGATCAGAATTTTTTTTTTTTAAAGGAACAGTGTTAAAAATAAATAAAATTAAAAAAAAAAAAAATTTAAAGCGCCACCGTCCCCGCGAGCTTGCACAGCAAAGAAAACGCATACATAAGTTGCGCCCGCATATGAAAACGGTGTTCAAACCACACATGTGAGGTATTGCCGCTATCGCCAGAGTGTGAGCAGTAATTCTAGCAAAAGATCTCCTCTGCACCTCTAACCTGGTAACCGATAAAAAATTTTAAAGTGTCGCCTATGGAACTTTTTAAACACCGGACTTTGTCGCCATTCCGCGAGTGTGCGCAATTTTCAACCGTGTCATGTATGGTATCTATTTACTCGGCGTAACATCCTCTTTCACAATATACAAAAAAATTGGGCTAACTTTACTGTTGTCTTATTTTTTAACTCAAAAAAGTGAAAGACTGCTGCGCAAATACCGTGCGACAAAAAGTATTGCAACGATCGCCATTTTGTTTTCTAGGGTGTTTGAAATATATAATGTTTGGGGGTTCTAGCAAAAAAATCAGCCCCGATAATGTGGTGCTTTTCCATATTTAGGTTTCTATGTATTACTGTTGAGAAACTGATTTTAAAAAAAGTAGAGACTCCTCCAAATGCCGCATGCCTGGACCACTACTTATTTAACTCATGTATTTATTTTTTTATTTCCTTAACCTCCCTGGCGGTATGATTATGTCAGATTTTTGTGACTCAAAGCAGTACATTGTTTTGCATAGAAATTTGGCGTTTTATATTGTAGGCAGGTAATTCTTAGGAATAACTCACTTAAATCTGTCCAAACAAGAGTCTAGTAGACATCCCAGGTATGATAAAGTTTGAAATAACTAAATCATAAATTATAATATATATGAAAAAATATATAATAATAATAATAATAAAATGTATTCAATAATGTAATCTAGTCAAAAACACAGAAATTTGCTCAGTTGCAGAATTGTCGCTGTCGTCACTTTCAGTGTCTGATGATAAATTTCCCCACAAATCAGTATCACTCAATTCTGTAAGTGATTCTTATATACTATCGCTTTTTTCTAGCTGATCAAAAACTGCTTTTGATGTAAAGGGACACTTTTTGAGAGCCATGGACATTCTCAAATTTCCAGACAGAAAGAATGGCATATATAATATAAACATGCATGCAGGGCACTGGACAAAGCACTAGGGATTAAGGGGATGTGAAATGATTTAATACAGTAATGTAATCTTACAGATTAAAGTGTACTGTATGTGTTTTTCACTTTTTAAATTTGCCACCGGGCTCCGCCCCATGTGACACGGCGCTCGTGGGGAACAGAGCCCGGAACCCAGAGGCATCGGATGAGGCGGGGGACATCGCAGGATCCAGGGGACAAGGTAAGTAATTTTACCTGGATACTGTGATGCGATCCTAAGTATGGCTCGGGGTTACCGCTTTTTGTAATGAAAACTCACCCCGAGCCACACTCAGGATAACCGCCAGGGAAGCGAATGAATTAGGATGGGTTCACACTTGTGCGATGTTAGACATCACCTGTGATTAGCGCCGCACTGCTGAGCTGATCACATGTGATGTCTGAGCGATGATAATTCAGCCATACATATTGTATGGCTGAACTTGCATCACAATCGAACCAAAATGGTGCAGGACCCTCACTGCAAGTGACATGGGATGGAACTGGCACTGGAATTGGGCTAGTGCGAACTGAGTCTAACACTATTTTATGAGTGTTTTATCTCATGTTTTTGGATTGTGAGGTAAATAACTCATGAGGTGATAGTGCATTTACATTTTCAGCATCTCATGAGATAATTGGAGAAAATGTGTTACGTGATTCAATTATCTCATGAGATATTCTTTAGTGAATTGAGCCCTTTATCTTCATTTTTATTATCTCCTGCTTCCATGTTTCTTGCTGTATCATTTTCTTCTCGCAAGGGCTGACCTATCTGCATTCTATTATGTTTCCCCGTTTTGTCACCTTCGTTGTGTGTTTCTGAGCTCCTGCCTCCACATGTCTCATTACTTTGTGTATACGTGTTTCTCTCTTCTATCCAGTCTTTATGTGGTATCTGTCAGGAAGCACCTTGTATTTGTTTCTGAGAGAAATGTGAAGGCTGTCATTGATGATTTCTGAAAATGTTAGCTGCTTGGTTATTTTCTTTACTCTCTAGCTTAAGACCCCTTTCACACTGAGGCAGTTCTCAGGTGCTTTAACGCAAAGCACTCTTTGCAATTCCGCACTGCATCGCTTTAGGACCCCTTTCACACCATAACGTTTTTCAGGTGCTTTTGCGCTAAAAAGAGCAACTGAAAAGCACCTGAAAAACTCCCCCCAATACACCCCAAGTTGCTTTCACACTGGAGCGGTGCGCTTGCGGAACGGTAAAAAAGTCCTGCAATGGGGACGGTGCGAGAGCGGTGTATTCGCCGCTCCTGCACCACCCCCCTGCCCCTGCCCCTTGTGGGGGGGTTAAAAGCGCACTGCTATAACGAGCAGTAAAGAGCCGCCAATTAGCAGTGTTTTACTGCTAACGCTTGGGCGGCCCTGGTGTGAAAGGGGTGTAACTGACAATTGCGCGGTCATGCAACATTGTACCCAAACAAAATTGTCGTCCTTTTTTTTCCACAAATAGAGCTTTCTTTTGGTGGTATTTGATCACCCCTGCGTCACTTCTGATCACTACTATAAACAAAAAAAATAGCAACAATTTTGAAAAAAAAACAATATTTTTTACTTTTTACTATAATAAATGTCTAAAAAAAATATACAAAAAACAAATTTATTCATCAGTTTTGGCCAATATACAAGCTACTACATATTTGTGGTAAAAAAAAATTGTAATCGGCGTTCCTTGATTGATTTGCGCAAAATTTGCTGGGTTTACAAACCATGAGAATTAATTTATGGCCTTTTTACTATTTTTTTTTCTTACTAGTAATGGCAGAGGATCTGCGATTTTTATCGGGACTGCAATATTGTGGCGGACGTGTCGGACATTTTTGACACTTTTTTGGGACCAATGAAATTTATACAGCGATCAGAGCTAAAAAAAAAAAAAAAAACACTGATTACTGTATAAATGTCACTGGCAGGAAAGGGGTTAACCTGCAGGGTCAAAGCTCCAAAGCAATAGAGATAGAGAGTCAGCATGATAGCCAGGCAAATAGCCTTTTGAAAATAAGGAGTCAGCAATGGCTGCCTTTATGTTTCTGCCAGGAAAATTTTCCTTCCAAGTATCACTACATTTCAATACAAAATGCAGCGTTTATCATCTAAGCTTATCTACACTAGTGCTAAATCTTAAACGCTTGCCGCCAAATCACGTACATGTATGACATTTTGAGGAAGTGGTTGTACCAGGGTGATGCCTGCAGCTTTTTTTTGAGCAGACAGTCGGCTTTCAGGTGATAATAACTGATGCGGCTAAGCAGTCATTTGGCCGTTATCACAAGCTACCTTCCTCCACCTTCCACCATTCCGCCCGGGCCTCCCATCCCACCAGGAGACCCGAGTCACCAGCTGGCACATCTGCTGGCTGGCCGGAGACCCAAACAAAGCCAGAATCGGCTTTGATCGGGTCTCCAATGTAGTAACCCGTAAGTGACGTCACAAAGCCACTTCCACTTTACTCAGCAGCCAATGGCGCTGATTTTAAACAATCCAAAGTATTGAAAAAATGCAGATTGTGGAGTAGAGTCACAAGGGATGCTTACATTTCATTTTGTGACCGCAATAAAAGTGATCAGAATTATTATTTTTTTAAAGGAACAGTGTAAAACTAAAAAAAAGTAAACAGTGTTCAAATCACACATGTGAAGTATCACCACGATCCTTAGAACAAGAGCAATAATTCTAGCAAAAGACCTCCTCTGTACCTCTAAACAGGTATCCGTTAAATTTTTTTAAAGCGTTGCCTAAGGAGATTTTTAAGTACTGTAGTTTGTCGCCATTCCACAAGTACGTGCAATTTTAAAGCGTAACATGTTAGGTATCTATTTACTCGGCTTAACATCATGTTTCACAATGTACAAAAAAATGGGGTTAACTTTATTTTTTCATTATTTTTTTAATTCAGTAAAGTGTATTTCTTCCAAATAAATTGCATTTGAAAGACTGCTTCACCTTGTGACATAAAATATTGCAATGACCACTAAAAACAATATATAGATAATGTTTGGGGGTTCTAAGTAATTTCCTAGCAAAAAATACTGATTTTAACGTGTAAACAACAAGTTTTAGAAATAGGCTTGGTCTTGAAGTGGTTAAATTGGCCATAGATGGATTGAAATTTTAATCCAAGTGTATCTATTCCTGCTTGACAGGAGTTGGGTTTGTTGGAATTTTTTTCTCGATCAGTGGCTCCAGTCATTGGTCTGCAACCGCTGATCATTGTATCCTGCAAGTGGAAAGTCCCCACTGTCAGAATGCAATGGGGTGGATGTACTAAAACTAGTGCACACAGATTCTGGTGCAACTGTGCATAGTAACCAATTAGCTTCTAGGTTTTATTGTCAAAGCTTAACCACTTCAGAAGATTTAACACTCTTCATGACCAGGTCGCTTTTTGTGATACGGCACTACGTAACTTTAACTGATGATTGCACGATTGTGCGACGTTGTACCCAAATAAAATGTGTCATTTTTTTCCCCACAAATAGAGCTTTCCTTTGGTGGCATTTGATCACCTCTGCAGTTTTTATTTTTTGTGCTATAAACAAAAAAAGACGATCTTGAAAAAAATACAATGTTTTTTACTTTCTGCTATAAAACCCATCTAATAAAAAAAAAAAAAAAAGCATATATTGATTGATTTATGCAAACAGTATAGTGTCTACAAACTATGGGATGTATGCTAGAATGTTTTAAATTTATTTTTTTACTAGTAATGGCAGCGATCAGTGATTTATAGCGGGCCTGCAATATTTCTGGTCACCAGTCTTCAGGAGGGATGTGCTGAAACTAGAGAGGGTGCAGAGAAGGGCAACAAAGCTAATTAAGAGATTGGAGGACCTTAGTTATGAGGAAAGTTTACGAGCACTGAACTTATACTCTCTGGAGAAGAGACACTTGAGAGGGGATATGATTTCAATGTACAAATACAGTAATGGTGACCCCACAATAGGGATAAAACTTTTCCAGGGAAGGTAATATAAAAAGACACGTGGCCATTCACAAAAATTAGAAGAAAGGTGGTTTAACCTTAGACTGCGTAGAGGGTTTTTTACAGTAAGAGCAGTGAGGATGTGGAATTCTCTTCCACAAGCAGTGGTTTCAGCAGGGAGCATAGATAATTTCAAAAAACTATTGGATAGGCACCTAAACTACCACAACATACAGGGATATACAATATAATATAGACATAAAAGCACACGCACAGGTTGGACTTGATGAACTTGTGTTTTTTTTCAACCTCACAAACTGTAATGTAACTATGCATGTAATATTGCAGCAGACAAATGGACACTAACTGACTCTTTTTGGGAACCAGTGACAATGATACTGGCTGGGAAGGTGTTAAACATCTAGGGCAATCAAAGGGTTAAACTTTTTCAGGTATGTAGGCAGAAGGGTGTGCTTAGCTGAGAAAACTTTTCCCCTCCTCCAGATGAAAGAAAAAAAATGCCAATGAAGACTCCTGGGATGTATTGCATCATTTTGGCCTAGGCCAGACCCCAGGAAGCAACTGAAGATGTGTAGTTGAAACAAGTAAATACATTACAACTTCCTATCTATTATTAATGCTAGCAGTATAAGGATTAAAAATAGTTAATGCTGATTGAGAGAGTTGAGTTTTGTAATAACGAAATGTAGGGATAGCAGCCACGTATAAAACGGACACAGGGGCTATTGCACAGATACCAATGCACATTAGTGGGATGTAGATTCCCCTGATGGACACTTGCTCCCCATCACCTAGGTCACTCATTTACATAGGAAAACGGCTGCTGTTAGAAATCATGGGGTCCCGTATAGACTTGCCCCCCCCCCCGACCCCACCTACACCACTCCCCGAGGTTCAGCGGAACAATGGCACTGACTTTATCTGCTTATGCCCTTAAAATGAAAATAAAAAAGTTCCTCCTCTTCTCCCACCTCTTGGGCCCCTCTGTTGATGTGATGGGCCCCAGGGAAATGTAATTTAAGCCCTGGTAAGCAAGTAGGAACCAAGGTGTGGTCTAGTAACATCAACATATTCATTTAGGCAGAAATGAACAATGAAGTTGCCCCGTGCCCCCCTGTTTAGCTGATGAGGCCTGGGCCCAGTACAACAGGGTCAGTTGTACTGCCTTATCAGTGGCCCTGAGCAGGAATGGAGAAGCACTCCCTATTCAACCTCTTTATTTGAGCTCATAAAATGGCAAAGGGCCTTCAATGGCAATGCTTTTAACAGAAACCTGAGTTCTAGGAGAATGTATATTTTTGGACATTTTATTAAAAAAAACCTGCATCAGGGAAGCAAAACTGTCAAGAACAAAAAAAACTCAGACTAGTAGTTATGGCTACAGGAATAGTAACAGTAATAATTTAATCATTATTGCCTGCAATTAGGTATCATTAGTCTGACTAAGCTGACAAAACTGGTGAGCGGCTGTGCAGTTTCAGTTGCCGTAGGTAAATACACAGCAAATTTTCACAGCTGTAAAACATATTAAAAGCAGGTTGTTTTTAAGCAATCAGCTAAACCATTGTGCCAGCTAATATGAATACAAACAAAATAAATTACTGGAACTCATACTACGTCACACTTATTGGTAACTGTACTTCTGAAATTAAAATGGTCATAGGACCCCTGCCCTTTATATTACATTTTTATATAAATTAACACTTATACCCCCAACCATACCCAATCCAGGGGCAAATGCCATCAAATCCCATGCTTCCATAGAACCTATGATTGCCTCGTTGGATCTTGCAGAAGTCCAATTGGCCAAAACCCCCTTGGTTAGCAATGAAACTTTCCAGATTGCCTGTATAGAACTTCACTAATTCAGTGTCTCCAACATTATTTGTAGGAACCTCATAGTGGCACCGCTATGTCAGAGGGTTGCCCCCATGTGCTTCCCTACTAGTAGGACTATTTAGTACGTTGCCTATTTTTTTTCTTTTTTATCTAGGTGTGACATTTTGATCTTTTTCACATATGCAACAATTGGAGTGTAAAACATTATGTCATACATATCCATATCCATACACCAGTATATGGACAGTTTTGGCAACACATTGGCGCTGATTTACTACAGTTGAGGCTGATCACTGGAGTTGAGCGAACACCTGGACGTTTGGGTTCAGAGGGTCCGAACGAACTTTGGAAAAAAGTCCGGGTTCGGGACCGAACGTTGCCCGAACGTTATCCTGGACCCCGGACCCCATTGAAGTCAATGGGGACCTGAACTTTTAGGCACAAAAATGGCTGTAACAAAGTCCTGGCAAGTGCTAGAGGGCTGAAAAAGGAAGTAAAATGGGGGTAAGAGTAGGGCAAGTGCCCTACAAAAAAATGGGGATAGGGAAAATAAATTCAAATCAAATAAAAAAAATGGGAAGGGGGTGGATGTGGAGTAGGAGCCTAAAGGTTGACTAGGCCGTGACCATGGCAGTGTAGGTGGAAGTGGCGGTGGTCGAGGAGGAGGAGGAGGTAGCCAACACTGTATTATTTTTTTCGTTTGTTTATAATTGGGGTAGCCCCCAAAATATTGAGGCCTATTCAAAAAAACAAGTATACGAAAGGCTGTGTGAGTCCGGTCTAAATGTTTATTCTGCACAAGGTACAGACAAGTCTTGTGGGATCCATGTCTGGTTCATTTTAATAAAGGTTAGCTTGTCCACGTTGGCTGTGGACAAAGAGCTGCGCTTGTCTGTGATAACGCCTCCTGCCGTGCTAAACACACGTTCAGACAATACACTGGCTGCAGGGCAGGCCAGCACCTCCAAGGCATAAACAGCAAGCTCAGGCCATGTGGCCAATTTGGAGACCCAGAAGTTGAATGGGGCAGACCCATCAGTCAGTACGTGTAGGCGTGTGCACACATACTCTTGCACCATGTTGCTGAAATGCTGCCTCCTGCTAAGACGTTGTCTATCAGCTGGTGGTGCTGTTTGTTGTGGCGGGCTCCTGACAAAGCTTTGCCACATTTCGGCCATGCTAACCCTGCCTTCTGAGGTGCTGGCAGTGGCACAGCTGCGTTGGTGGCCTCTTCCTCCTCCTCCTCTGCCTTCGCCTTGTGCTTCCGCTGAGCCCCGGTGTCATTTGGGAATGCCCTCAGCAGCGCCTCTACCAGTGTGCGCTTGTAGTAGCGCATCTTCCTCTCACGCTCCAGTGAGGGAATTAAGGACAGCACATTGTCCTTGTAACGGGGATCCAGCAGGGTGGCCACCCAGTAATCAGAAGCAGTTACAATGTGGGCAACTCGGCTGTCGTTGCGCAGGCACTGCAGCATGTAGTCGGCCATGTGTGCCAGGCTGCCTAGAGGCAAAGACAAGCTGTCCTCTGTGGGAGGTATATCATCTGTGTCCTCTGTATCCCCCAGCCACGCTCCAGTGATGCCCACGAGCTGCTTTGGGTGCCACCCTGCTGCGATTCCTCCTCCTCCTCATCTTCCTCATCCTCCTCGTCCTCCAGAACTGTGCCCTGGCTTGAATATTTCTGACCTGGCCTATGCTGGTGCAGGAACCCACCCTCCGAGCCACTTGCGAATGACTGGCCTGATAACCGTGGAAATGACCCCTCTTCCTCCTCTTCCTCCTCCTCATCCTCCTGTGCCACATCCTCTTCCATCATGGCCCGAAGTGTTTTTTCAAGGAGATGTAGAAGTGGGATAGTAACGCTGAGAACAGCGTCATTGGCACTGGCCATGTTGGTGGAGTACTCAAAACACCGCAATACGCTACACAGGTCTCGCATGGTGGCCCACTCGTTGGTGGTGAAGTGTTGCTGTTCAGCAGAGCGACTGACCCGTGCGTGCTGCAGTTGAAACTCCACTATTACCTGCTGCTGCTCGCACAGTCTCTCCAGCATGTGCAAGGGGGAGTTCCACCTTGTGGGCACGTCGCATATGAGGCGGTGAGTGGGAAGGCCGAAGTTCCGCTGCATCGCAGACAGGCGAGCAGCAGCAGGGTGAGAACGCCGAAAGTGTGCACAGACGGCCTGCACTTTATGCAGCAGCTCTGACATATCCGGGTAGAGTTTTAGAAAATTCTGTACCACCAAATTCAGCACATGCGCCAGGCAAGTGATGTGCGTCAAACCGGCTCGGACCAGAGCCACTACGAGATTTCGGCCATTGTCGCACACCACCAGGCCGGGCTTGAGGCTCAGTGGCAACAACCACTCATTGGTCTGTTGTTCAATGCCCGTCCACAGCTCCATATCAGTTTTAAAACAGCCTGCTGTCGTTTCCCCCTGGATGTGCTGATGTTGGTGGTGAAGGTGTTACGCTGAGCGGATGAGTGGGTGGTCGAGGAGGAGGAAGCACATTAGGAGGAGGAGGCAACAGGAGGCAAAGAGAAATGCCCTGCAATCCTCGGTGGTGGAAGGAAATGCGCCAAATGGCTAGCCGGCTGAGGCCCACCCGCCACTACATTTGCCCAATGTGCAGTTAGCGAGATATAGCGTCCCTGCCCGTGCTTACTGGTCCATGTGTCAGTGGTTATGTGGACCTTGCCACAGATGGCGTTGCGCAGTGCACACTTGATCTTGTCCCCGACTTGTTTGTGCAGGGAAGGGATGGCTCGCCTGGAAAAGTAGTGGTGGCTGGGAACCACGTACTGTGGGACAGCCACCGCCATCAGGTTTTTGAAACTGTCCGTGTCCACCAGACGGAATGACAGCATTTCAAAGGTCAGGAATTTTGAAATGCTGGCATGCAGGGCCAGGGATCGCGGGTGGGTAGGGGGGTACTTCCTCTTTCTCTCCAGTGTTTGGGAGATGGACAGCTGGACGGTGGCGGACATGGTGGCGTTGCTGTCATATTGTCTGTTTGCTGGGTGGCAGGTGACACTGTCACTGTAGAGGTGGAGGAAGAGGCTGAGGCAGCAGCAGAAGAGGAAGCAGGAGGAGGCAGAGACCTTTCTTGGATTTTGAGGTAATTATTCCAATGCAGCTTGTGCCTTGAATTTAGATGCCTGGTCATGGGGGTTGTGCTCAGGTTGAGAACATTTATGCCCCAGCTCAGGCTATCATTGCACAGCTTGCAAACCACTCGTGTCTTGTCGTCAGCACATTTTCTGAAGAACTGCCACGCGGGGGAACGCCTTTGAGCTGCCTTTGGTGTGCTAGGTCCCTGGGTGCGGTGGGTAGTAGCAGGCATACGGTCTAGGGGACGCTCGCTCCGCTTTTGCAACCAGCTTCTTCTTTTGCTGTGCTGGTGCCTATGTGCGACCACCACCTCTTCCTCCAAACTCCACACGTCACTCGCATGACCCTCATTCCATGTGGGGTCTAGGACCTCATCATCCTCCACATCATCTTCCACCCACCATTCACCACTGCCCTCCTTGTCAGTCTGCGCACTGAGGCAAGCTGAAGCAGTTGGCACCTGTGTTTCATCATCATCAGAAATGTGCTGCGCTGGTGTTTCCATGTCCTCATCCTGCAACAGAAGTGGTTGGGCATCGGTGCACTCAATGTCTTCCACTTCTGGGGCAGTGCTATGTGGATGGCCCACGGAAAGCACACCAGGAGATCATCAAAAAGCATAAGAGTCTCTTGTAGGACTTGGGGCTCAGACTGCTTGGCTAATTTACAAGGGGCTGCGGTGAAAGACAGATGGCCATGAGGTTCAGGTGCCAACTCTGAGCTTTCATCAAGGGACTGGGAGGGAGACAATGTGAAGGAAATGGAGGCATTGTCAGCCACCCAATCTATTATCGCCTGTACTTGTTCTGGCCTCACCAATCGTTGAGGGGCATTCTGGCCTACCATATACCGGTGAAGGTTCTGTTGGCTACCTGAAGAAGTTGTTTCCCTTGTGCGTGTAGCTGGCACACCTCGACCAGGTCCTCTCCTTCCAACAGGGGGTTCACCAACACCAGCAGCACCAGCATCACCAGCAGCACCATGACCACGTCCCTTATTTGCTCTCCTCATTGGGCCCGCAAATGTACTATGTAGCCCTATGTAAGTATTTATTAATACCAATTAATACCTTTTTTTTGGAAAACACCAACGTAGCCGGACTTTTTATTTTGGTGCAAGAAATGCACTGCTCACACCAACAGCTGGAAGCTCTCCCTTTAGAACTAGGAGATGATTTTTGAACAATAAATAATCTGTCACTTACAGCAACAGCTGGAACCTGGCCCTATAGGAGTAGGCAATGGTTTTTGAACAATAATCTGTCCCTCTAAGCAACAGCTGGAAACTCTCCCTTTAGAACTAGGAGATGTCTAATAACAAGTTTTTAGTAACAGATGAGGATATCCCGGTCCAATGTCGACAACGACATTCACTGTGTAATAACAAGTTTTTAGTAGAGGATCAAGATTTCCCTCTCAAAGGTCGA
>BLSH010126841.1:89574-99979 GCA_018402905.1 Glandirana rugosa | reverse complement strand
GTTTTTTTAACACTAAGAGTAAAATAAGTCTTAGCGCGTCAAGATTATTTTCGTGTGACGTACTCATGGGGGTATCTTTCGTTGAAAGATACAACCGTAAGCGGCTTCTCCTCCTCGGTCCTCAAGGTCGTCCCCTGGCGACATCTTCTCCTAGTCCCGACGAGACACGTTTTGATAACGCGTCCGTTCATATTGTGTAATTCGACCATTAATATCGTACAAATAATAAAATTAAATTTTTTACCTTCGAAACTATAGTGAAATTAGAGTTATGTTCCTAAGACTTCGAACACTTTAGAAAAGGAATCTGCAACAAAGGTTATTATAATCCTGGCAATGTACATAGATCACCCAGAGGGGAACGTTTTTTTCTCAACAAAGGTGGAGTTACGCTTTAAAGATTTCACAAGCTTCAGAATCCTTGTATTGAGATTAAAGTGATATCAAAGCTTCCATTTTTTAAATTAAAATAATAAACATGCTATAATTACCAGCTTAATGTGTTATACTTGCCTGCGCAATAGTTTTGCACAGAGCAGCCCTGATCCTCTTCTACAGCGGTCCCCTGCTGGAACTCCTGGCTCCTCCTCTTCGGCGAATGCCAACATAGAAAGTTGCTTTCTATGGGGGTACTCATGCAGTGTGCTTTTATTAGAACTGCGCGATTCTGAATAAAATGAGAATCACAATTTTTTTGCTTAGAATAAAGATAACGATTCTCAGCGTAACATCATCATTCACATTATGCAAAAAAATTGGGCTAACTTTACTGTTTAGTTTTTTTTAATTCATTGAAGTGTACTTTCTCCCAAAAAATTGCATTTGAAATACCGTTGCGCAAATACAGTTTGACATAAAATATTGCAATGACTGCCATTTAATTCTCTAAGGTCTATGCGAAAAAAAATATATATAAATATATATATATATATATATATATATATATATATATATATATATAATGTTTGGGGGTTCTAAGTAATTTTCCAGCAAAAATTTAAAAAAAAAGTGTCAGAAAAAGGCTTAGGCATGAAGGGGTTAAACTGACCTCATTTACAGACCGAACCTCATCCCTTTGATCTAAAAGAACCAATTGTGATACATTTTGCCAGCTGCCTTTTCTTTTTTTTCTTTGGCAGCTTAAGATCATGAGGGGGGGTTGAATCGAGATCACAATTTTTTAACAATTAATCGTGCAGCTCTAGCTTTTATATTCTAATATTCTCTCAAACAGGTCATGTTTTGCTAGGGGAAGTATTAATCTTGCAGAAAAATGATACACTGCATGTGAGTTTGTTCTTCATGGACAGTTCTGTTACTGAGAAAAGGACATGAAAACAGGAACGGATCTAGGCAACTATCTTTTCAGTGTTGGTTGTACCTCATTCATGAAAATATTATTATTGATGGAAACTTCTATTGAGATAGTTTAGAGACTGCTATTGATTTTTTTTTCTAAATGTTTCCTCCCTTGTTCTTGTGCAGGTCATGTGGCTTCAGAGCTTTCTCAGTTACTGTCCTAGAAGTGTGCAGATTCACTCTGACATTTCTGATCAGCATTAAGGAGAAGCAAAATTGCAAGTTTTAATTTTCTAAAAAAATTCAGTAATAATTGGGAGATTCTGGTGTACTTTTTTTTAGCAAATACCATGTAAGTCAATGAGGACAGCAAAATCAGGGTGGTATAGGTATGCGCAGACTAGGGCATAGGTGTGCGCAGCTTATTGCATTAGGGTGTGCAGCTCAAAGCTCAAACACATATGTTTGTGTGCATGGGTATATATACTGGTGGTGTCAGTAGTTTTTATTTTTATTATTTTTTTACAATTTTTTTTAAATCTTTTTTTACAATTTTTTTGGAGCCCTGTTAGGGGCCTTTGGTGAAAAATCTGGGGTTTAACCATATGCATGTGTGACATATTTACCGGCCCTCTCCTGCTTTCCATCCTGAAACAATGGAGGGAAGGGGGAGAGGGGAGCAAGGGAGCACACAGAGGGACCCGGGAAGCATATAGAAGAGGAACAGGAGGTGTGGCAGGGGTGGCATATATTGTTACCGATCCTCTGTATTTTCCGCCTGTGGCAGCTGAATGTTGGCGAAAGGGAGGGGAGGAGAAGCCTACTTTCAGTTGCTGCAGGAGGAAAATACAGATCGATTACACTAAATTCCACCCCTGCCACCCTTATCCAGGCTTTGGGGGTCGGCAAGGAAGATTGACATGTTGCCAACCCCAGCATTATGGTGTGCCCAGGTACACCTGGCACACCCCTTCAGCACATCTGTGCAAGGTGGTTTTTGGTGTTTAAATGGCATCCAGGGGTAGGAGAAGCTAGTTTCAACTAATCTGGAACTGTTCAACAAAAAATGGCCCCTTATTGCCCTCATTATTTTCATTTTTTTCCATAGAGAAAAAAAAGTTGACAGACAAAAAAATATTTAAACCAACAATATCAAATAATTATCAAACAAATAAAAAATCTGCACCTAGGCAGCTTGATTATTGAGAGTTTCCTGCTTCAGCAAAATTTCACTGATCGCGAAATTGGTATTTCATTTTCCCAAAAACACTCCACTCCTTCCTTCTTAAACAGCATATTATAAGTATAAGTATTAATGCTGTAATAGGCAAAGTCATTGGTATTTTTAGAAGGTCAACAATGGCAGTTCCGTATCACTCTACCAATTTTGTTTTACAGGATAATGACCTTTGGTTTTTGCTAGGTGACCAATTACTTATGTCTCTTTAATTTTTAACTCACACAATGAAGAACTTATTGAGGAGACCTCTTGATGGCTGTGAACACCTAAAACTCTGGGATGTTTTCAAGGAGGTCTCACTTTCTAGAGATATAGGAAACAAGTAGCTGAACCTGACCAACATATTCCACCTTTAATGGTGCCCTTTAATAACAGAATCAGATTTTGCTGTTCTGAGTTTACATAAAACGGCTTTATATTTTTGCACACACGTGTAAAAGTGCTTCTGTAATCATCAATAAAATAGAAACACTGATGGGATCCAGAAATAAATAACATCATAAAAATATGGAAGAAAAAAATGCTTCAATGTAATTGAAAAAATAAATCACCTTCCATGTGAGGTAATAGAATATGTGTCTGCTAGGAAAGCAAAGCATATTTGTTTTTTCTCAGAGGGGAAGTTAAGTGTTTCTAAAAATTGTCCTATTGTTTGTTTAGGCATGATTTCTTGGCAGCTCGTATTATAGGTAAAGCTGCCACATTGTATTCCATAGAATCCAATTTCCATGTGAAGTATGTATTTCCTGGAATGAATTGATATTGTAGCTGAAAATTACCAGGACACAAATTAAACCTTTCATTAAGCCCCCGTTCACATCGGGGTGATTTGACATGAGATTTGACATGTCCAATTGCATGCCAAATTGCCGACTTTGCACCGCCACACCGATTTCTAAAAGTAGCTCCTGCACTACTTTTGGTGATTTCGGGGGGGGGCGATTTCAATAGACATCTGTTCAGAAACCTGCACGGATGTCTTTCAAATTGCCCCCGAAGTCGCAATGAAACGCGGGTTTAAAATTGTGAAAGTTCAACTGAACTCGCATGGTTTCATACCTGCTTCCAATGTGAACGTACCCTTAAGGATAGGTTCACCATATTTAGGGTACAACGTGTAACATGCTCCAGGTCTGCCCCCCTGCACCCCTCCACCCCCCCTACCCCCTTGACAGCAGACGGGGGTAGTTCTTCCTGCACTCACTGTCACTTTTCTAAAACACTGTTGCAATATTTCTGCCCACACAGTCGTGTCATTTATTCAGGCTCGGTTCACACCTAGGCGAATTGGAAGCGGCTTACACCGCATCTAATTCGCAGGACACTTGAAAATATATTGTTGTCAATGTGTTTGGTTCACATATGTGAGGTGCATTTGCACTCCACATTGCACAGAAAACATGTGCGTTTTCTGTGCAATGCGGTGTTAATTCCCAGCCTATTAAGTTCAATGGGAAAGCATCTGCCCCGCAGATATGTTCGGCACTGAACGGGGATCTTTCCCCCTGCTCGCGGTACTTCCCCCTCCCTCCCCGGGCAGCTGCTGCACTGTGAAAACGGACAGGCTGCTCCGTTCGTTCTCAGCACCAAACAGGCTGGAATTTTCAACGGACCGGTGTGAATCCTGCCTCACAGTAATCTGTGAATGAATGAACTATAAGTCCCATCTTCCACTGCTGCAGACTGCTTGTAGTTCTCAGTGAACTGCGAGGGCACTGATGAGCTCCTGGTAGTTCATTGACATTTCCTTCAGCTTTGTAACTGTCTGCCCATATGGACATATAACTGTGGTAACTTTAAAGAAAAGGAGAAAAAAAGACAGAGGCAGTGGGAGAGTTCCTAATGGTGTAGTAGTTTGACAGATAATTGGATGAAATATATGATGAAAAGGTAAATTGCAATGGTGTACTCACATCTGGGAGGTTGCTAAGCTCCCTAATGGGCTGGGAATAGGACTGTCCCTGAGCAGAGTAAGGTCACTCTCGATGCTCGGTGGGGTGATCCGGGGTGATCCGGATGATCCTACGCTCTGCGCTCTCAGGATTCTAGTAAGTTCACAGTAAGGTAAAAATAGGAAACTGGTGTCAGCAGAGGCACCCACATGTGAAGGAGAGCCTGAGGAATGTACTCTTCATTGATTTGATACTTATTGCTCACAGAATAGTATAAAACACTGTACAACGTGTTTTGCGGCACTACACTGGCCACTTCCTAAGGATGGTGCATGAAACACTTTAAATAGCTGTGATCTGTCTCTCATGTTGTTTGTGAGTATCAAGAGATATGGTCAAGCAAGTTGGAGGCATTGTCTGCAGGAGCCTGGCATTGCATCCATGATCTACTGATCAGAGGTGCAATCAGAAAAAAAGCAAAAATGTGTGAATGTATTTATTTATTTATTTTCCTTAAATGTGAACTTAGTCTTTACAATGTGAGAACTCGTTATTGACTTTGTCCTGAATGAATATGTACACTGTAACTCTCCTTTGGCTAGTTACATTAACAGTTGTTATATCTCATTGATCCTGCCAGGAATCCAGTGAACATTATAACTTCCTGTGCACTCTGCTGCACTGAAGTCCCAATCAATAATATCAGCCATATCCAGTTCTCCCCCAACTATGTGGGGATAAATAGTAGAGGAGGTGTTCTTCAATCTCAAAACATTCCTGTTCTAGGGTAACAATGCTGCTTCTCTGTAGATACAGTGTAGTGAGTGAATGCTGCAATTCAAGGACAAGAGATGTGTTACCAGCAGAGTCACCAGGTGAATGCAAATGGCAAAAAAGATGAATGCAGACACCACAACTAAGAAATAGTGTCCTGCAATATATTACATTTTAGTTTTTGGCTTTGAAGCATTTTTAAAGGTAGTTTTTTTTTATTAAAATGTAGCCATGTGCTCCCTTGGGAGCAGCATTAGTTGTGGTTCACCTGATAGCTGCCCTCAATCCCACCATATCTCACATATTCGTATACACTGACCAGGTCGGCTCTTGTTTTTGTTGTTTTATTTAGGGGAAATAACTTGGATGGGGAAAAGGGGTGACTGTGGGTTGCCCCAGAAATTATTGTGCACAACCTCCATATACAGTCCTGTATATGCACACTTGCCCTGCAGACCATCCTTCTGCAGACTATTACTCCTCACAACTCTCTCCAGCTCTCAGCTTGCTGACCGTTTCTTCTCGCAATTCTCTCTCCAGCACTGTACTTGTAGACTATTGCTCCTTCACTACTCTCTAGCACATCAAATGGTTCCCAGCTTGAAATGAAATGTATCAAGCTTCTCTACTCCTTTCTCTTCACCACAGCTAGCACGTGGTGAGGCCTAGGACCTCAGGACCACCCATTACAGGCCAGGGATCACGGGCCCCCGAATAGGTAGCAAAGTACTTGGGTACTTGCTGGGCCTTTGATGGACTACAACTTCCAGCCTATCCCTCTTCCAGGCCACCACACGGACCTGCTTTCCTCACAGTGACACTCCTTCCCCTGACTGTCTCCCAAGGCTTACACAGACTGTCCACTATTCCTCTCCCAGCCTGCTCCAGCGCTTTCTCTTCCAGCTCCCAGAGTCTGTCACTCACTGACTCCAGTGGACCACTTTAAAGGCTCTCAGTAGCACCTCTGCTGCTCTCCTGTTCCCTTGTGCAACTCCAGGAACCACCTCCACTCCTGGCTGCACCTGAACCTCCAGGCCTCAAGTTCACCCCCCCCCCCAGACTGGGGGCTACATCCTGAGTAGAGGCCTCCACAGCTCTGCTACATCTTCAGGCTTCCACCTCTGACAACTCCTCCCAGACTGACCCAGCCCCAAGTATATGAGAAGGCCTGCTCCCTACCAATCCAGATTGGGGATTGGTCAGGGCTTCCCATGACACTCCAAATGATGACACCTCTAGTCCCACCGTCATTCTGGAAAGTTCCAGTGCTTCCCAGAAGAAGGTAGGAGGACCCAGTGACCTCATCTGTTGGGCTGCCCTAGTCCTACCTGAGCTACTCCCCAAGCCCAGATCAAAACATTCAGGCCTGCTCCTACAGTCAGGCCTGACTAAATTCTAATGACACATACAGGGCTGCACAGCCCTGAACCACACACACACACACACTCTCTACTCACAGGATTTGATTGACAGCAGCAGGAGGCAAGAGAGAGAGGAGAAAGCTGTTACAAATGGGCACAGTGCTTGACTGAGATAGGACTATGTGGGTAAGAATGGAGGGAGGCGAGGGGGCAATACAAACACTCGGACATTTTTTACTTTAATGCAGTGAATGTATTAGGATAAAAAATATCTAGGCCGTAGAACCGCTTTAAGTACACTTGAAGGATTCTAAACATTTGAGTTGCCTGGTAAGGCTCCCCTCTTTTCCTCAGGCATTGGCTGTACACTTCCTTATAAGTATTCATCAGGTATTGCTCAACAAAACGCCAACTGCCCCTCCCCTGAGGCGAAAGCACATGGGAAACCCTCACTGTGACCTTTTTGCTTAGCAGACCACAATTCCAGGGACCTAACCCTGGTTCCTCCTACGTTATAAAGGGGCAACTTGTGTCACCACTCCACCACTAAGAGGAAAAACCCTTAAAGGGGAACTCTACCTGCCAATACCCGTTCTGGTGGCAGTTTAACCACTTGCAGCAAAATCACGTACCTGTACATAATTTTGCTCAAGTGGTTGTATTAGGGTGATGCCTGCAGCTGCAGGCATCAATACTTTTAAGTGCAGAGGAGGGGTTTGGGGTCTATTAGACCTCAGATCCCTTCATAAAGAGTATCTGTCACTGCCTTTTACTGTCACAAGGGATGTTTACATGTTACGTTGTGACAGCAATAAAAGTGATCAGGGACAGTGTAATAAATAATTAAATAATAAAAAAATAGTTTAAAGCGCCCCATTCCTCCATGCTCAAGTCAAGTCATGTCCGCAAATGTAAACAGTGTTCAAACCACACATGTGAGGTATCACCATGATTGTTAAAGCAAGAGCAATAATCCTAGCACAAGACCTCCTCTGTAACTCTAAACAGGTAACCGTTACATTTTTTTAAAGCTTCGCCTTTGGAGATTTTTAAGTGCCATAGTTTGTCGCCATTCCATGAGTGTGCGCAATTTTAAAGGGTGATATATTAGGTATCTATTTACTCAGTTTAACATCATCTTTCACATTATACAAAAAATTGGGCTATCTTTTTTTTAATTTGTTGAAATTCATTTTTTCCTAAAAAAGTTGTGCTTGAAAGACCACTGCGCAAATACAGTGTGACATAAAATATTGCAACAACCGCCATTTTATTCTGTAGGGTCTCTGCTAAAAAATATATATAATGTTTGGGGGTTTAAGTAATTTTCTATCAAGAAATACTGATTTTAACTTGTAAGCAACAATTGTCAGAAATAGGCCTGGTCTTGAACTGGTTAAAATATTGAATTTTAGATCACTTTCATTTCCGGTGACACAGTGAATCTCGAGGACACATACAGCAATAAAATCCTGACAGTGGTTCTAAACCCTCACCAGTTTATCCTAATAAAAAGTTATGCCTTTAGGTATAGCTTACCTCTTCCACTCACAAACCCGCTAGTGCTGCTATTGGTAACACACAAGCAGACAGATGGGAGTAGAGCCTAAGCATTAAATAAAAGACCTATATTTTCTGAAACATAATATTTACAGTATCTCACAAAAGTGAGTATACCCCTCACATTTTTGTAAATATTTTATTATATCTTTTCACGTGACAACACTGAAGAAATTACTCTTTTCTACAACGTAAAGTAGTGAGTGTACAGCTTGTATAACAGTTTAAATTTGCTGTCCCCTCAAAATAACTCAACACACAGCCATTAATGTCTAAACCACTGGCAACAAAAGTGAGTACAACTCTAAGTGAAAATGTCCAAATTGGGTCCAATTAGCCACGTTCCCTCCCCAGTGTCATGCGACTTATTAGTGTTACAAGGTCTCAGATGTGAATGGGGAGCAGGTGTATTAAATGTGGTGTTATGGCTCTCACTCTCTAATACTGGTCACTGGAAGTTCAACATGGCACCTCATGGAAAATAACTGTCTGAGGATCTGAAAAATAATTGTTGGTCTATATAAAGATGGCCTAGGCTATAAGAGGATTGCCAAGACCCTGAAACTGATCTGCAGTATGAAGGCCAAGACCATACAGCAATTTAACAGGACAGGTTCCACTCAGAACAGGCCTCGCCATGCACGTGTTCAGCTCCATATCCAAAGGTTGTCTTTGGGAAATAGACGTATGAGTGCTGCCAGCATTGCTGCAGAAGTTGAAGGGGTGGGGGTCAGCCTTTCAGTGCTCAGACCATACACCGCACACTGCATCAAATTGGTCTGCATGGTTGTCGTCCCAGAAGGAAGCCTCTTCTAAACACGATGCACAAGAAAGCCCGCAAACAGTTTGCTGAAGAAAAGTAGACTAAGGATATGGATTACTGGAACCATGTCCTGTGGTCTGATAAGACCAAGATAAACTTATTTGGTTCAGATGGTGTCAAGTGTGTGTGGCAGCATCCAGGTGAGGAGAACAAAGACAAGTGTGTCTTGCCTACAGTCAAGCATAGTGGTGGGTGTGTCATGGTCTGTGGCTGCTCAAGTGATGCCAGCACTGGGGAGCTACAGTTCATTGAGGGAACCATGAATGCCAAAATGTACTGTGACATGCTGAAGCAGAGCATGATCCCCTCCCTTCAGAGACTGGACCACAGGGCAGTATTCCAACATGATAACGACCCCAAAAACACATCCAAGACGACCACTGCCTTGCTAAAGAAGCTGAAGGCAAAGGTGATGGACTTGCCAAGCATGTCTCCAGACCTAAACCCTATTGAGCGTCTGTGAAGCATCCTCAAATGGAAGGTGGAGGAGCGCAAGATCTCTAACATCCGCCAGCTCCGGAATGTCATCATGGAGGAGTGGAAGAGGACTCCAGTGGCAACCCGTGAAGCTCTGGTGAACTCCATGCCCAAGATGGATAAGGCAGTCCTGGAAAATAATGGTGGCCACACAAAATATTAACACTTTGGGCCCAATTTGGACATTTTCACTTAGGGGTGTACTCACTTTTGTTGCCAACAATTTAGACATTAATGGCTGCGTGTTGAGTTATTTTGAGGGGACAGCAAATGTACACTGTTATACAAGCTGTAAACTCACTACTTTACATTGTAGCAATGTGTCATTTCTTCAGCATTGTCAAAGATATAATAAAATATTTACAAAAATGTGATGGGTGTACTCACTTTTGTGAGATAATGTATCTAACAGTGCAATACAAGTTAGAAGATTTTTTTTTTCAGCAGAAAAGGAGACGTGTATAAACTGCGTTAGTAGGATAGTCAAGCCGGATGCAACTGTAAGTAAGCGCTTTAGCAAACAAAATTATCTTACCACTTTATGCACATACTGCTAAACAACTCTATTAGTACAATAAATATCATGACCCAAGAGCTTGCTGACATGTCTACTTGAGATGCTCTATACAGGAAAGTGTAAGAGATCAAAGGCAATATTCTCGTTGCATCACTAAATTATTTTTTTTGTAAGCTTCGGGCCTCACACAAAAATTTAGCCTGGTAATTGGATTAGGCAGCTATAAAAAGTGAAAGACTGCATAATGAAATTGAGATGAAAAATATTTATAAGCCTTGCTAGATAAAATATGTGCAATCTATAGTTTAAATAACCAGAGCATGGTGCATTTCTAATTTATTCAATCGGTAAACAGCAAAACAGCACAATACAGAAAAAAAGGCAAACAATGATACTTGTGCTGCAGACCTGCCGAATTGATCTCCAGTAGGCTAGACTGCTGTTTTAAATGTTATCTCAACA